>JAPDSC010073383.1:363295-373468 GCA_026290005.1 Latrodectus geometricus | reverse complement strand
TAGCATGACATTTCAATCCAAATTGCTAGAGTTCGCCATAACATTTTAGGTTACTGATATAATTATAATGCTTAAAAGCTTTTCTTGCATTATATATACGTATAAACTACTGCTTTATGATATAAAAATATAAATTTATATGGCTTAATATTTTTTCTTTAAATATAAAAAACTTATTGAAATAAATATAATTATGATTTCAAGCTCCTTGAGTTGTGGAAAAAAACTTTCCTTTATGTATTTATTTGAAAATGCTCCTTTTGAGAAAATTGATCTCTCAAAAAACTGCTACAAATAAAGACATTGTTTTAAATTAATATTTTAAAGAAATGTGAGTAAAAATAAAATCAAGCAAAGAATTAAAAGTAAAATTTATGTAATTAAGGTAGTTTAGCCTCATATCAACTGCACAGTAAATATATCATTTCCTGCAAAAAGGAACAAATAAATAATGCGATAATGTGAGAATATATCATTTATTTAATTATTTATTTCAGACAATAGATTTTAAAAGATTAAAAAAGTCTAAAACAAAAATCTATAAATTTTTTAGGATACATTTTTTTTTAATTAATAACAATTTATTTTCCAAGGCTGACAGAAGAACGTGGTCTTTTACAGATTATACATTCAAATATCTGAAAAAATCCAAAAAGAAAAAAAGAAGATGAGAATTAACTAATCACAATTTTTACGAGTGAAAATATATTGATCCATAAAAATTCAAAAACGAATTCAAAAATATAATGCAACTTTAACAAATTCATTACAGAAAGAACGTTTAATAATCTTAAAAGGAATATAAAAATACTTTTTGAAAACACAATACGTGAAAACATTCTGATAGCTATATTTCACACAATTATTGCCTCAATTACGAAGCAGCCGGAAGGCAAGTAAAGAAGCGGAGCAAGTCTCGCCAAGAAAGGGTTGGAAATTACTAACTTCTTGCGGGGGGGGGGCACATAAATTTATAAGCATTTCAGGTATACAGAAAGAAAAAGAAAGATTTGAAAAATTGTCGCGTATTTTGCCACCGTTGTTGAAAAGACGATTTACTTTCTAATGACTTCCTCAACTTTTCTTGCCCTTTTGCCTGCCAGCAATATCAAATACACTCTTAACGAGCCTTGTTCAGATAGTGATTGTGCATCGCCCATTATTACAGGGCTAAGCCTTTTCGCTGCTCGAGCAGCATGCTAAATAGGGACAAGAAAATTAGTTCTTCCAAGTTAATAATTCTTGTCGAGAAGACTGTGTTAAGAGTTTCAAACGAAAGAAATTTTCTAGAGTATACGAAATATTTCATTTATTTTCAGAATCTGTATTTGGTATCAAAGATTAGTGTTCGATAAAGATAAAAGGAAAATATATGTTTTATTTGTGTTTCTTGATTGAAATTCTTTATTGAATTAGATTCTCTCTCTATTATTTAATGGTACTCTAAACTATACACATTTTATAAACAAATCATTTTTAAAATGAATCTAAAATTTCAGTAGAGTATTAAGGACTTTTTAAAATCATTATATAAGGATTATAAAATGCCAGATCCAGACAATACAATTATAATAAAACTATTAAGACCATTAAAGAGACAAATGGTATTTATTTTTAGATTCAATCATTTTCAGCATTTCAATTTATTGTCAACTCTATAATCTGAAAATTGAAAATGTTTGTTAA
This sequence comes from Latrodectus geometricus, assembly GCA_026290005.1. Lineage (NCBI taxonomy): Eukaryota > Metazoa > Arthropoda > Arachnida > Araneae > Theridiidae > Latrodectus > Latrodectus geometricus. The sequence continues at coordinate 371,782 of JAPDSC010073383.1, read as the reverse complement.
AAAAGTAATACATTTTACTAACCAATTTTAAATTACTTTTTCAAATTGAAAATTGAAATGGATTTCTTTCCCAAAGAACTCTTATGAAATCACAATCGTACGAAAGGGGTGCTTATACATACTTTGAAAGCAATAGTTTATAATTGAAATCTCCCAGCATAGAATATATAAGATGAATGCGATATGCTTCCAGGTGCTTATTTCTGGAGACTCCACTGCTAACCACAATCAGCCAACTTTTAATTTTAAACCCTAATCTATCGACCCGTTCGAAACATAAGTCAAAATATATATATTATAATCTCAACGCTAAACCAACTAAAAGGACTGGACGTCATGGAGCTTCTAACTCGCATATGGTCACTTAGCACTGATGTTCGATTAAATGAGGTATCGAACACAATATCTTCCGAAGAACTATTCCCCACTAGGTTATTGCAGCTTCATCCTTGCATCTTGATTAAGAAATTATAGTGTTTGTAAATATATTGCTATGAATGTAAAACTAATTTAATGTCCTCTTATTCATTCGATATGTTTTTAGAAGCAAAGAAATTTTAATACTTAAGATCCTTTTTCTGCTTCCTTCAAAATTTTCTTCATTAATTAGCGAGCTTTAATACATTCAAATGAATGAAATAGTGAACTGCAGAATTAAATTTTAAATTATGAAAATGAGATTCATATATATTTATCAGATCATTTGGATTCTTATTCAACAGATTTTGTTTGATACATGTTTAACTTATTAATAGGTATTTCGAAGATTATTATCAACCGATGAATCTGGAAACAAATTAAATGTTATAAGAGACATTTATTTAATTTTCAAACTTAATGGCAAATTAAAAATTCTTCATTTAATAAAATATAAACATAAAGAATTTCTCTACTAACAACACTGCGACAAAATTGATATTATCAAAATATATTTTTTTATTAGTACATGCTTTTAAATATTTAATACTATATTTAGCTAAGAACTTGAAAGTAGATACTCCTTCTGAGACGGTAGTCCACTGCTCTTCAGATTAAGAGTTCAAGAATTCGATTCTCACTGGTAAAATGAATATTTGCCATCTTCTGATTCCTCTTTAAATTGTTAGTCAGGTTAGCTCTCATGCAAAAATATGATAATTTTATTTCAAGTAAACCAAACCAAACTTTTTTCCAAATCATTGTTTTTGGCAATGAACTACAATAGAAGAAAGTATACCGATTTCGACGGTAAAAAATGTTAAGCAATTTTTTTAAGCAAATAACCTATTCGTAGTTATTAACTGCACTACACTATTAAAGACTGATAAAGCCACTAGGGCACAATTCCTATAAACAATATAAGCATCTGTATTGTTTATGAGGTCTTAGATGTAAATACATTGATGTTAAATTACAATTTTTTAAATCCATGAATTTATTACTTCGGCTATAGAAATTTGAAATAAATGAGTTTTCGTTTGTAATTATTATAAAAATATAAAATAGAAAACTTCTTAATCTTCTGTTCCTTAATTTTTATAAAATTTAAATAACCAGTTATTCTTTTTTTTTTTTTAAATTAGTATAATTTATTTTCAGAATATTATATTCATTAAAAGATACATAAATTTTCTTTTGTAACGTATTATAATTTCTATTTTTCAAAAGAAATAAAATCATTGTAGTATAAATAGTCATATAAAGATGTAAAAATGCATATCTATTATCCAGTATAAATGGTTTGCTTTCAAAACCTAGAAATTTAACATAACCGAGTTTTCCATTATAAAGAAAATTATTTATATATTTACAAAAATGATTGTATAATTTTATCCCAGTACACAGTTCTCCAAAAACTTTTAAGCAAAATATATGTACAAACCACATAATTTAATATAATTTCGAAATACATGATTAATAAACTTTGCAACGATATATTTTACGCAAAATATTTGATTTTCTGTCAATTAGGTTTTATAAGACTCTAAATGTAAGGTTGATAATATATGTTAGAATATAATTTTAGCAAAATAATTGTACAAATTAATGTTATGATTATAATACTTCCAGAGAAAACAAATACAAACAATTATTGATTTTGGTAAATTAATCAATAAAGATTTCAGTTTCTGTGCGATTATATTAGCACGTTTTTATTAACATAAAGCTTCATGTTTTGAATTAAGAAAGTAAAACAGTGTAAGCGTTCATGTAGAGGAATAAGTTAACACATCTTCAAAATATGAAAGAAGAGGACAAAAAAAAGCATCTTTCATCCATGGAGACCCATAGATACCCTGATCTAATTTAAAATCCGTATACAGAAGAGAATGGGAAGAATGTATTACTTTCTGAAAAATAAATCTTTGATTAGAAAAGTTATAAATGGAAGCTTCACACAAAAACGAAGAAACTTTTTCCAAAGGGTAATAAAAAACGAAAGTTAATCTCTTGCACGACAGAAGACTTTAAATTATCTTTCTCATATATTATCCCTCCGCTCTTTACCCGCCGAAATAATTTCCAAGAACTTTAATAAGTATCAGAACACAGGCAGGTCATAAAAATGCCCGGATTTAGGTGGGGGCTGCCAATTTGCATAATGTAATGTGTCCGGTCTTTCGCTACTTTAACAAAAGATCCATATCTCCCCCCCCCCACCTCTATTCCTGATTTCTTTTCTTTTTAGCCTGCTTAGGACCTCTGGCATCTCTTACTCCCCCCCACCCCTCATTCATTTCAGTCTTCATTCGCACGCATCCCTCCCACTAAAATTGATGGGGGTTGCTACTTTTGGCTGAAAATCGTTCGTTGTTCGCTTCTGTCAACACAAAATTAAAGAGTTCAGCTTACGATTTGTGACACATTTTGAATCATTTTAATGACAGTCATTTAATAATAGTAATAAATTTATATATAATATTTACATGATAAAATCTATTGATTATCATCAAGTAATTGATTTCCATAAATACAATTAAAGACATTATATCACAAGTTTTGCATTATAATAGAAGAAATAATGTTTCATTAATTTTTTTCACTTATTTAATGAGAAAAAAAGCACAAAATAGTAACACAATAACGAAAGTACAATATGCGTATATTATAATATTTTCTTCTGAAAACCAAAACAAAAAGCACTAAAAATTTGTAGAATGAACTGACAAATTTCTCATTTTTTTATCTAATTTATCTTCATAAATAGATTACAATATAATTATAAAAATACAAATGTTAATATTTAACATACTTTTAGTTTTTCTTTATCGAGTTTTGATCTTGAATGAGTAAGTGCATTATTTTTTCAAAACAACCTGTTTTGAAAGTAAAATAAATAAAAATTTATTTTGAAGTTTTTGTATTTGATTTCTTACGAAATAATAATTTAACTTTCAGGAAATTAAAACGTCATTCTGATGTAGATTTATTCACTCTAATGTTATAATAAATTATATTTTAAATATACACAAACTAATGCTATTTAGAAGGAGTTTCTATCTACTCCTAAAACCGATTTAATTTTCAATTTCCTTATACAAATTAAATAAATTAATAAACCAAGAAAACTGCACTATATGTGAGATTAGTTTATTAACAATTTTATGGTCGAAATTTAAATTGCAATGAAGATTAATTAATGTACAGATAAAAAAATATTGGTTATCAGCTTATATTCAATTAATTATTATCCGAAAATTAATTTTCTAAAAAATAAATGAGAATATAAACAGAAAATAATGTCACAATATTTTCTTAAATTCTTGGATACATTTAATCTAACTGATGAAGCTGTAGTAATATATGCTACATTAAATATCATTGACTTTTTCAAATATGATTTGAAAATTTGCATGTGCATCTATAAAATATGTATGAAATTTCAGAAAATTTTAAAAGAGAATGGAAATTACACTCCAAACATATAAAACTAAAGAAATGTTTCTAAACTTTTAGAACTTAAAGCGGACCAGTTGATGTAAGGATTTTGATCTTATATAAAATTAATCTACAAAATGTTCTTCTAGAGTAGTGTCCCTAATTCAGTTTAATAAAATTACTTCGGAAGCTGTCGTAACAGCTGCGGGACACAACTGTTAAATGCGTCGCATCTTTTGCTTTCACAGGAAACCAAGCATCCTCTTAGGCAAGAAAGGAGGTTAGTCACCGAACATTTGGCTCTTCCTGGAGTGGTATAGGGGTTCTGAACTCCTCTATAGCGGAGAATAAAAAGGAAAACGTAATCTTATTTTTTCACACACTTTCGTTGCGGTTCACGACTTTCCTTTATTTTCTGCAGACACGAGTCTATTCACAAATAGAAAGTCTCGCCATTGAATTTATGCAAAGTTCATGCTTAGGATCTGGTTTATGTAACTTAAAACATTTGAAGAAAAGATGGTGATGCATTGAGTCAGCTAAGTTATCAGCAAGTATCTGCAAAATACGCATTTCGTCGCTGCTTGATGAGAAATGTTCATTAATAGTAATTATAATCCATCAACGAGTCATATGTCAATGAGACACGCTAATAACATCTAAAACACTACTGAAAAATAGACGAAAAATAATCACTTATTATTATTTCGAACAGGCAGAATCATGGCCATGAATTGTAATCTTAAAGTAGAAGGCTCTGAATTTGATCCCATATTGGACAATCGGAATTGAAAATTACGTTGATGTCTACCTTGATGTTAATCGAGGTAGCTGCTTGAGAATTTTTCAGATATTTTTGTATGAGATGGCTTATTATCGTATGTATAAATGCTCTCAGGGTAGACAAGACGCGAAAGATTTTCAAACGCTTTTAATCCTATTTAATATAAATTGAATAACATTTATTAAATATTATTAAAAGCGTTTAAGCATCTTTCTCATCTTGTCTACCTTGAGAGCTTTTATACATAATAAACCATCTCATATGAAAATATCTGAAAAATAAATAAAATTTCAGGATCTTTAACAAGAAATAGGTATGAGGGTTGTAAGCTAGTCTATGTAAAGAATGCTGCATATGTAATAAACAAATTATAATATTTTGGATATTATAAGATTTAATAATTTGATTCTAATTATCAACAATATGATTATTAAAAAATATTTTTTAATCTACTTTATTGTTAATAACAGGCAATTTATTACTAATAATAACTGAACATAAAATTAGTACATTAGGCATCAAATATAAATTTTACGTTCAATACTATTATTAATAAATTTTAATGTAGTATTTTATAATCTACCTCTCAGTCATTTTTGTAATTAAAAATGTGCATGCGATCATTTACAGCCTTTTCTTTTAAAAAATATGATTTGATTTTTGAAGGAAATAAACATTAGAAAAAAACTATTATTCCATTTAAAAATATTTGATTTGCTTACAAAAAAATTATAAATTGAAGTTTATTAAAAATCTAAAAACTATAATAGAGTGTAATTTGTATCGATTTATTTAAATAAAAAAAAACAATAATACACAACACAATAATAATAACAAGAATCAAAGCAATTCAAAAAAGCCGTTTAAAATGTAAAGATAATTTATTCAATTATTCGATACAAATCTCACATTTACTCATCGTATTAGTCTAAAATACATTTAAAGTAAATTTTCCTTTTAGCCTAGCAGAAACAAGATATCAGAATTTGATAATATAAGGAATGAAATAAGATAATACTCTGAATGGATTTATTTTATTTCAAATAATCATAAAATATTTTGTTCATATTTATATACAGCACACACAATTACCTTAAAACTCATTAAAAAACAGTAACTAGTTTTAATTTAAGACATTCTTCAATATGTTGAAGATACTAATTAGTAATTTTTCAGTTTCATTAATGCATAAAAATTAATTTCAAATATATTTGGCAGATAAAAAAAGAAAAATGTCATATACATTTTAAAATTTAAATATTTATTATTCTAATCAAAATGCAAAATTATAAATTCATTTTTAATGAAAATTAATATTCTTTTGAGATTTCTATTTAAAAAATTAATTATGATACCATTGCTTAAACAAAACGTATTAAATAAGATTAAAATAATTAATGAGCAATGCTATTATAAAAAGTCCGCCAATTTGGCGCAATGAGGAATTCACCAAAAATTTCACTTTTTCCTTCTTTTTTTATTTCAACTTGATGTAAGTGAAGCAACCCTCCTCCAACTTTAGAATAGATGGGCTTCCATTAGCTGCAACGCACTTAACGAATGCAGATGCGGGATATTCCATAGAGAGATAAAGAGCCAGGAGAGAAAGAGAGAAAATATATTTATAAAAAAAAAAACATCAAGAAAAAATTAAAAGAAACAAAATAACTTCGCTACTGTTTATCGCCTTAAAAATATAAATGGTATGCGAACAGAGATGAAGTCACTTTTCGGCGACATTGGCTCGCCAAGTTTTTATGTTAATGGTAACTGGAAAGAAGCACCCGCGCCTGAGTCCCCTTGCTTAATGTGACACCCCCTTTTGCACATAACTTAAAACACAAGCTCCAGACCCGCCCCCTCATTGGATCTAAAAGGGGAAAGAGGTTTCGGGGGTGGGAAAGGGAGAAATTTTTAATAGCTTCTCCCTCTGTTTCTATAGGAAAAAGTTCCTGACTGGAAGACTTTTTTCCAGTGCAGTTCTATGCAAATTAGATCGTTTGGAAGCTTTAGAAAAGGATTACCTGAGCAGAAGTTGGGGGCGTCGGCAGGAGGATTTTAAAGAAAATCGAAATTCGTCAGAGCTGGTCTTAATTTTTTTCTTTCCTTTTTGTTCCACTCTTCATGCAAATGAGTAAAAATGAGAATCAGTTCTTTTGGAAAAGAGTTTATATAATTTATGAAAGTTCCACTCTTAAGCACGCATAAATGAAACAAAATATTTAAAAACTTAGAAAATGATAGGAAAAAACTTGATATATGAAGTTTAATTTTAGACAAATAAAAAGTTATAAGACTTTTAACTTTATACTATATAGCAACAGAAATTTTATTCTTAATTTAAAATATAATCAAAAATTATGAGAAAGAGTTATGGCTAACTATCTCTAATCAGAAAAGGCAAGAATACATTTAGACAGTTATTGGTAACTTTTTCTTGAAAATGTGTAAAATCAATCAAAAAATTTCATAAATACTGCAATTATATGACAATGAAAAATCTTTGATAAATAATGATCTAGAACCCATGATTATAGTAGAACAAGTGATAATCTTACTTTGATTATTGAATTCCTTATACGACAGTTATTACATGTAAATTATTTAAAATTAAACAGGAGGAAAATATCCTAACAAATTTAAACCTAAAATCGTGATATCAGTAATAGTAATGAAACCAAAAAGTAAAAAAAATGAATAAATGTAAATATATAATCATAAAATTATTTATACATACGAGAGTATTACTAATGTTGAATTGTACACTAATAATTTGACATTTTAGATCTTTATTCAATTTCATCAAATCGTGTATTTAAAGACAATATATGTTAATCCTCATAAAAAAGTTAATCTTAATACTTTTAAATTCTGATATTAAATGTTCATCATGATAAAATAACACTTATGATCAAGTGTAATAACTTTATAATAAAAGAATATAAACGCTTATATATATATAGTTACATTTTATCATTATTTAAAAACTCATATTAAATTGGCTAAATAAAGCTCTAACATGAGTAGAGTCCCATAGCAAGAAAAAAGGGGAGAGGAATAACATAAAAATATTTTATTGCATAAAAAATAAGAAAAATATATTAATTTTTCGAATATAATCAAAGTAACATTAAGTTACACTGATATATTTCCTAAGTTATAAAACTAAAATAATGTCGCTTATACAATGACAGTTATTAAGTTGAGTAAAAATTCATAAGTTTCTGTAATGAATTTAACAGAAACTTATGAAACCTTCAACATATATAGCTAAAAAAAAATTTTGCTATTTAATATATATTTAACTAACTGTAAGCATTATGATAAATGCACTAATCGATTTCAGAAAATTGACAAAATAAAAAAATAAGTATTTTTTTGATGATTTACATCATTGGCCAAATAATTTAACCTATATTACTTTGCGATAAAATAGAGGAAAGAAATGGAAAGTGTAATAGGAAAAGTTCGTTAAAACCCATAATATTATTCACACAATTATTATCAAAATATTGTACATTGGTAGAAAAAGTACAATTATAATTCAAGTATCTGAAATCTTCCATTTGATTGAAATACTTTAGAAAAACAAATAGTAAAATAAAAATAATTATATTTAAAAATTGAAATAAAATAATATTATTCAAATATCCAGAATATGTGATTTAAAGTATTATTTAAGACTGATCAATAAGTCTCAATCGCTGTCACACAGTAAATTTAAAATTTATATCACTAATTATATATATATATATAAATATAAAGTCTAAACAGAAACCTCAACAATTTTAATGAAACCATTATACATACGTGAGTTTTAATTAATTAATAAGATATAGTTTCAA
>JAPDSC010073383.1:334361-357328 GCA_026290005.1 Latrodectus geometricus | reverse complement strand
AGCCATTATCTCTTGACCAATTAATCTCATGACTTTACATAATTCAATGTTTAACGAACTAAAAAAATGAAGTTAAAAAATACACATCATAGAAATATTTTATAATTTTCTCATTTCTGATTAAATTTTTACATACATTTCTACTATTCTATTAAAGTAAAATTGGGAAAAATTTCCTTGAACTTCTTAAAAATAATTTCTAATATTAAAAAAATGGATAATACATTAAATCAAATAAAAATAATTTAAAAGTTAGTGAAAAATTAAACAAAAATGAAATATTTGTCTGTATAAAAGACAAACCTTTCATTTATTATGCAACATTCGTTTATTTGCACACATAGAACAATTGAACAGTTAAAACTGAAGAAGTAATGGACGGTATTTTCCATACGAACAATTCGGTAAATGTTGCAGTAAAACGCTGGAAAATATGAGAGAAACATTAAAAAGAGACATGGCATTTTACAGGGTTCATAACGTGAAAAATGTGTTAAATTTCAATCACAAAAGCTATTTCCCAGTTTGTTAATTCTCTTGAAGCATCGAATTCCCCAGAAGCTAGCGGTGGGAGGAAGATTCAACTCGGCCCCTCCCACCCCCAGATATGAAAAGTATACATATAATTGAAATCGTGACTGGTACTTCATAGATACTGTTTATTCAGCATTAAAAATATTTCTTGCTGTCAAATATTTCCCCAAGCGCTCCTTAAGCTCCCCTATTTTTCCCCCCACATGCCTCTGTTATATTTATTTTTTCGAGGATTGACGCCAGTAAAATCAATGGTTATCGTACGTTTTCCTTTCGCGATAATTGCAAGTCTCCCTGATGTTTGCTTTTTTTTTCCTCTTTGCAGGAAAAACTTAGAAATGAGAAGCTTGGCGTGTGATCTAATAAAAATTGTATCCGCATTATGCGCTCCATGCTCTTCATTTCGTTCCACAGCCAATCAGAATAACGAAGCGGCGTGAAGCCCCGTCTTGTGGAGTGGAAATAATTCAATTCTGCTTTGGACCAGGAAAGAAACATACTGAGTGACAGTAACAAGATTTTGTTGCTTAAAACAGAATGCGAATCCCTGCACTCAATCGATAAAAGCAAATACGCAGCTATTAATAAGCCTCTTAGTCTCCGTTGGCCTTATTTACGACCAACTCCAAAATTGATATTCAAATTTTTTTTAACAACTTCATTTGTTTACAACTTGGCGAATTGCTTTCGCAAAAACAACCCTGGGGAGGAGTAATAATTAATATTCCACTTATTATTACATGCGACGCTTCCTAGAGCTGCACAATAGCACAAAAATCCGTCACGCAATCCGCAGAACACTTCTGTGAGTTTTCAGATATGATTGGAGGAGACACATCATACCGACCAACATCTATGATATAAATATTTTAAGGCCGAACAGGTAATATTTCGCTTAAACCTTCAATTCTTCTGATCGTGAATTCATTTACAAATTCAGGCGTAGATGCTTGTAGTTGTTTGGAAAAAAGTTCTTAGAGCAAATAAGAGTCGAATAATCCCTTACGCAAAAATAGAGCATACTGTGGAAAACCAAATGTAGGACACTTGAACATGAAACAGTCAATTTGGAAAATCAATTTTAAGGGACATTCTCAAGTGTTACTGTTAATATTTGTAAGGGTAAAACATGGCAGCGGTTGCGCCGTTCTCCAGAGTACGATAATGAGTTCTATCGCTGTCCAAACCAAAGATCTCCCGTATTCACCATATCACATAGATTGTGGTCGCAATATTCTCCATGTGAAATGATACTTCTGGAGTGGCAATTAAGTCTAAAGGTCTGCTTGATCTCTGCTTCTAAATTACAAAGAGCAAATATGTCGATCTCCCAATGGTTAGCTCATTATAAGCTCTACGTTTAAAATTACCATCGATAACATATGTTGCTGTGTGAAGATTAATCGACGATCGAGCAAAATAAAATTCCCGAAGTGGCCAAGCATTAGAAAGGAAAATGTTCCTTTAAAACAATCAGGTGTCTTATTGGTGACTCAATTCAGTTAACTGTAATTATTAATAATTTATATATAACAACTGCCCCTCTACAGTAAACACTCAGTATTCTAAGAAAAAAGTGGTCAATCAGAATTCCATTTCTAAATTTTCCATATCCATTAAATTTTCAGGGATATATCTGATTTTTTTTACTCCCTTTAATCAGCTAGGTTGGATACTCGCTAGATTTATTTCAATAAGATAAGCGTATGCAGAATATTCTTTTAATTTTTCATCAATCTTTCTCATTATATTTTATCTCAGCTCTATAGATAAACAATGTTCTATGGAAAATGCACATTTTGGTCTTTTAATAATACATACTGCATTTAAAAATACTAATTACATTTATAATTTATGTTTACGTTGAATATTACAGATATCTGTTATGAACAAGGATAATACTCAAGAAGGTTTGCTTCGTTTATTGCTCTCACACACAAATAGTTATATTTTGCACTCGACTTCTAACTAAACTGGGATCTACAACTTAAAGTCTATTCCGAGCCACAACAAACATCCAAGACCCAAATGGAATTCGCATAAAACGAATTGTTGAAAGAACTGTTGAACTGAAAGCAAGACTGCAACCCATATTCGGCACTGCAGAAGAAATATCTCTTAATACAATCAGAAGAATCCAGATATTTCTCTACAAATTTGAGAGCGAATTTGGTTTCATTTTAGTATACCTAAAATGAAACCAAATTCGCTATGGATCAGGAGATTCCTCGCATAGGCCCGTAAAATTCTCTTATAGTTATCTAAGTAAATGATATAAGTAACGATAAATATATAATGCAATAATGAATTTAGTGGAAAACCATGCTTTCATTTTAAGAGTATCAATTTTAAATTAAATTAATATATCTATGGTTCCTATTTTAATTCCTAACAAAACAAAATCATAAAATAGTTAAAAGCGTAAATTGCTGATTATATTTTGCTTACAAAACAAAATCATAAAATAGTTAGAAGCGTAAATTGCTGCTTATATTTTGTTGATTTTCCGAAATTGAATGATAAAAACATTAGAAAAATCTAAATTTGAATATTATTATATTAAAAAAACTATTAAAATAAATCATTAAAAAATTATAAAATATTTTTGTATAATGTACAGAAATATCAAATATCATTCGTTTTTTTATACACATAATACATTTTGGCCGCTAAATAAGAGAATGATGCAATATCCCAAAATAGCCGACAGATAGTTTCTCAAGTCTTGCAATTTTAAACGACGATCAAGTGACATAACCCATCCTTTTACAAGCTTCCAGACCAAACCAATGAATTTCCTTTAAACCACACGGAGATAAATCATTAAATTCTGTTGGCATAGTTTTTCTAATTAGAATGAAGAAGATAAAAACGAAATTTCATGAAAAATTGGAAATAAGTAGTAGTTATAAAATGTAGATCATCACTATTGGCTTTATTATATTTAGCACATAAATGATTGGCTTTAGTGGTCAGGCGAAAATTCAAATTCACATTCCCATTAAATTCCGACTGCCTAACATTTCAGTTCCTAATTGATATATTTCATAAGCATAGTTGCAAGTATAAACTACATTTAAAAAATTAACCCAATGGTTGAAATGGTCGCTCATTCAATAAGCTCATGTAGTATAATGATGAACGGAATAAAATAAAGAAGTGTTTGGTTTGTTTGCAGCTCAAGGTTTAACTTTTGTATATTAGGACTTATTAAATTAGAAACAACAGCTTAAATTACATTTTGTACCACAGTGCAAATATCCAAGCTTAAAGTGAGAAACGAACAAACGAGCTGATTAAAAAATGCCACATGGCTATAACCATTAAAGTATACCCGATAATTAAGCATTCTATCCAGATTTTGAAATCTAACAGTACTGTACGCTATGAGTAAATTGAAAAACAAACCACTTGTTTTGCACTCATAAAAAAGATCTTTTATTAAAAAGAGTAGAATTCATTACACATATATAATATACATAAATAACAATTCATAATTGTTAATTAACTTTATAAATTAATTAATTTAAGATTTATTTACCATTCCACAATCCACTGCAAACATAAATGCGATTAGAACTTCAATTTAAAATTAATTTGAACGGTTGTAAGCATTTAAACCAAAGATAGGAAACGAATCATGAAGTTTTGAATTGAAAGCTATAGTTTTAACCATTCAGTTGATTTACTGCTCTATGTACACACGGGAACCTGAAAGTTTAATGTGAATTCCAAACTACTACAAACATCCAAGTTCGAGGTGGTATTCAAACCCACGAACAGTTGAACCGATTGGCAGAGCTCGTACCATAATGACTGTCAGCTCGGCAATGTTAACCATTCAGTTGCGATCTCAGTAAATTATTTTAAATAGTAATATAGATGTTTTTTAATATTTTAAATAAATTTATTATAAGAATATTTTAATCTGCTTTCATTAGAAAGCATATTATGAAAAAAGCTAGAAAGAAACAAGCAGTTAATTCAATTGCATAACAAAGCAAAAAAAATTTTTTTAATATTCCAGTAATTCCAAAAAAATAAGACTCAATAAAACGGCTTTATATATTACACAGAGAAGTTTTTCTGAATTCAAAGTTTCTAAATACATTCGTCATTTGATTGAAATTTGTAGATATCCCGGGGTCTAGCAAAAAAACTCCAAAAAGTCAATACCATTACGAGTACGTAATAACTATCCTGTCTTTCCAGCCTGGAAGCTATTTTCCTCATTTTATTAAAGTCAGGTTTTGTAGATTTTATTAAAGTTTTATGTCATTCCTTTACTGAATCTAATACAACTTTTTTTTCTAAAAATCCCAGGTTTATTCCACGATTTTATTCTTTAGACAATACTTACGTTATTTATTGATTTATTAGGCGAGCTGTGCTATGGAGTTTTCGATTTTTATTACATTTGCTTGAATGAAAATTGTTTGTATACCAATTTTACGATGAATTTGAGTTTTATAGTTTATAATTCTGTGTATTTAAGTGAACAGTCAAAATCAAATAGCCTCCTCGCAGATTTATCGATCGGCGTGGCTTCTGGAGGACGTTCCATAAATTATTATTTTGTACTAGTTAATTAGAGAAAATTTTAAAGAAAACACAAGCATATTTTTTAGAGTAAATTATTGGTTATAAGGAAAAATGTCATGTATCGAAAACAATACAAATAAATCCGACTTGAAATATAGATCATTTTATATTCTAAAATACAAAAGAATAAATTCTATATTAATGTTATATGAAGAGTAAGAAATTAAATAGCTACTTATAACATTAAAACTAAATTTTGTAGTTAACTTTTTAAATTATTAATTTTGAATTTAAATATTCTAAGTGAAAACATAAAATTCAACACTATTTTATACATTTAGATAGTTCCAATTAACAACACTGAGTTTCTGAAAGAGAAAATACTTATTACACGAGGGTCACTCTGAAATTTTTGAGATACAACTAGGTTTTTAAAGTTATACATACAAAATTTTAGGTGTGTTCAAAGTAGTCTCCTCCAACATCAATGCACTTTTGTAGACGAATTTTCCACAGATTAAATGCCTCAAGCCGTTCATTTTTTGGAATAGATGAAAAAATGCATTTATAGCCACATCAATCTCTTCTTCTGAATGAAAACGACATCCACGTAAGTTCTTTTTTAGATTAAAGAATAACCAAAAGTCGCACATAGCTAGATCAGGTGAATACGGCGGATGTTGATCATTTTAATTTGTTTTTGTTTAAGAAACTCAACTGTTAATCCGGCTATATGTGAAGATGCATTGTGATGGTGAATCAGTAGTCCTCTAACATTCAGTTCTTGTAGAATTTCTAGAAGACATTTAGTGGTATACCAGTTTGCTGTTACTGTCTTCTGTCCTTCCAGCTTGATGGCTTTGACCAATCCCATACTTCTGAAGAAAATGGCATACATCACTTTTTTCAGTGCGCGTTGTTTTTTCACCATTGTCGGCGTGGGATCATCTTCAAAGACCCAAACTTTGCTTTTTTTAGATTAAGCTTTTTTGACGTGTTGGAACGTCAAAAAACGGTATGTACGTTTCATCACCTGTTACAATTTTAGAAATGAAGCGGTGGCCACCATCATTTCGCAATTAAAGAGTTTCTTTACTGATTCTGACACGCTCCTCTTTTTGATGCTCAGTTAGATTATGGGGAACCCAAAGGCAAACTACTTTTTTCATATGTAATTCATTATGAATGATTTTGTATATGGCTGCGGATCTAATGTTTCTGTATCATTTAATAGGTTACACAAGTTAGTTGTAACATTATTTTCTGCAATATATTTTTAATTATTACTCTCAAAACATATTTTCTTTTAATGCAATTTAATATTTTTGTTGAACTATTTTATTATATTTTCCATAATGACTTACTACAGTTAATTATTTATATTTACTTCCCGTTAATAGCAAATTTAAAAACCATATTATATATATAAGTCTTGTAAAATTATATAATTTACGAGACTTATGTTTTTGAATTTGATATTAGCGTGAAATATAATTAAATGACTTATTAGACTAAACAGTTTTCACTGATTTTGAGAAGGGTGGCTTTTTTGTAGCACAGCATTAGAAGTGAAAATTCGATCCCGTTCTACAGCTTAAAATGGATTCCGCGTCACTACAAATTTACTTTGAAGGAGTCGAACTCATGAAAACTGAAATGATGTCTAGATTGTTTAATATTTAGCAGCCAGCTCAGCAGGAAAATTATTGAGAAATATTGAATGTTACGCGTAACACCTAAATAAAAAAAAATAATTGAAAAAAAACTAAAACAAAAATATTTAGCTTGTGACTTTACGTATTTATTTTATACTTTGATTTTAAAAGCAGTCAAATAACATAGGCTTAAACTAGTAATAAAATAAGTTCCGTTTTTTTAATATGTAAAAAAATAAATTATATAAAAACCTGAGGAAATAATTTAGTTTTAAAAATCCAGTATAATAAACTTTTAAGTTATTAAATTTCATTGATAGAGACACTGACAATGGACTATATTTGAAAGTATGATAATTTGACAAAATTAATTGAATCGACAAAATTAATTAAATTCTTCCAACGGTTTTTGACAAAATAATTATTTCTTGATAATATTTTGAAAATTTAAACAAATCAAGAGTAAGGATTCGGTTTGTGTATTTGTTGCTCAATGTTCGGTTTTTTTACATGAGAGTTCAGGACTTGCAGTTAAAGTGGATTCCGAAGCATTTAAAACATCCAAATCTAAGGTAAGATGCGAACTGATGACAGGCGTGCAAGCCATTCGACTGCCAACTCGGCTAAGGTTGGTTAGTTTGTCACTTGACGGTCTTCCTTTTTTTTTTTTTTTTTTTTTTTTTTTTGCACACAGAAGCTAATTAGACATGGGTCTACGGTTTAAAATGGATTTCAAACCACTACAAACATCCCAATACAAGATGGTTTTCGAACCCACAACCTGTTGCGCTAATCATTCGGCTGCCAGTTTGTTAACAGCTCGGCTAAAATTAAAAGGTAGCTTTATATAACTATTTATTTATTCATCTTCTATGAAAAAAAAATCCTAGTATAAAAATGACTTCAGTTTTTCTGTAAAAATTTCTGAAGGGAAAAAATAAACTTTCCAAATTTCGATTTTCACAAAACATTTGTTCGATAAATATTTTGTTTTTTACAAAACAAAAATTCTCATTTGCTTATATAATTATGAAGAAATTGAATATTTAAGTCAAATAGCAATAAAACTCACTTATTTCGGATGTAACTGAAAAATTCTATGAAATAGAAATCATAATGAAGATGAAATAGAAATTACAACCTTTATGAAACAAATATTTTTATCAGAAACTTAACCAACAATTTGGGAAATTAAAATTTGCATTTATTAATTTTTTAATAACCAGAAAATAAAAATAATTATCCACAATAAATTTTGTTGCAATCGAAACAAGATATACTTTTGTATTTTCAAAGTTTTCTAAATTTGAAGAGATAAAACTAACACAATGAGTTTGCTAAAAAAGAAATACTTATAATCTGACAAAAATAGATAGCCCATATAAAAGAATCATATAGTGATCAACTGTTTTAATATTGTGTTTAAATCGCCATTAAGCAGATAAATATAATTTTAAAAATGAAAAATTTGTTGTAAATTTTCAATTTCAAGAGGATTTATAAAAGAAATTATTGTGATAAAATATTTAAAGAAGTTTTAGATATTATACTATCTTCCAATTGAGAAAAGTACACAACAACAGAAAAAAATCATACTTTTCTATTGAATAAATTAAGAAAAAAATAAAAGATATCAATTTTATAAATCTTTCACCTTCAAAGGTCTCAGTTGAGGAAGAGGCCCATCTAGAGATTTCTCAGATTGGTTTTCTTTTCTTAACGGTCATGTCTTACACACGAGGCTAACTAAAGAGGGACTAACAGTTTAAATTGAATTCCGAACCAAATATATTCCCGCGAGTTGTTGAACAGCCGAAAATTTCGAAAAGAATTAACTGTGAACAACGGTTACTATCCAAGTATATGAAAATTAGAAAGGGTACTATAAAATTTCTGCAATATAACGCAATAAAAAAACTCAGGAGGTGATGTTCAATCAAGCTCATGTTCATGTTCAAGCTTATATGATAACCGCTGGTAACACATCTGTGAACTCAATTGTTAATTAGTGGTGATAATTTTAATTATAGTATCATGATCGGGTACTGAGATAATGCAAGTTTTTAGAAACAGCTTTATGCGTGCTTTAAACGTAGATCAGTGCTTAAAAGAAATAACGCGTTGAATAATGATCATCCACATCGTACAACTATATTCAAGTGATACAGAATATACAAAAGGGAGAGATCGAGAGGGCTCCGAGAGGAGGAAGGTCGTGAACGTCAGTAATAGAAGAAAATATTTCAGTGGTAATAAAAATGTTTGGGGAAGACCAGCGCCGGACATATCAGGAGACTTTACAACTTCATTTATACCAGAGATTGATTTCATTCTAAATTTCACTTACACGTAAAGAAACTTTGTTGTCTATGTGAGTGTCGCATAGTCTGACAGAAAAGCAGATCACATGTCAATTGAATTTGTACCGACATTTCACTGAAAATATTTGATAAGGGACATACTTGGTAGGTGAACAAAATTGTGACAATGACGGAATTTGCTATACTGTTACAATGCGCAGACCAAAACTCAAAACAACATTTAAGTGATCATGAGGACACACACTTAGCTGCCAGAAAATCTCAATCTATTAAGAAAAAGATAACAGTATTGTTTTCAAATTGAATAGAATTGTAGAGCGTATTGTTTTGAGTTAATAAAAGAATTAAGCAGTACACTTAATAGAGTCTGTCCAAAGTCATACAATCTATAAGCAACCTCCGCCTAAAGTCAAAAATGGACATCCGATTTTTCAACCATGACAACGCTTCAGCTCACCGTGCCAAAACTTGTAATAAGTGTTCGATTACTTTTCTGGAGTGAATCCCCCTTCCCACACAGACAATCCAGAATGTGAATAAAATGTGAAGATGATTAAAATTAAAGTAAAATTTTAACTAATTTCGATATCATCAATAATTTTGAAACTGGAAATGAAATCTTCCATAGTAAATTATTTTATAATGAATAGATGAAAACATTAAGAAAATGAGATTTCATATTAAAAATGTCTATAAAGTGTCTGCTGGCCATTGAATTCTAATTTAATCGACATCAGAGTGCAATAAAAACTAAAGACAAAAAACGAATGAGTTACATATTCCACGAAGCATATGTAGTCTCAAAAGAGAATTATTTATCATTGCGATTTAATATAAATTTTATATTGCATGTTATATATTATATACAAATTACATATGTAATGAAAGTACTAGATAAATTATGATAACTAGAACTACAACTGACTTTGCCATTGCACTTGCTTTAGTTCTGGAAAATCTATGACTCCATCATAACCTTTGCACTAAACTTTTTCATTAACTCAAAAAATTTTCTTCGTTGTCTAAGAACAGTGGTTGAATTTTGTGATATGGTTAACATTTTATACTTAGAGAGTTTTATTTTCTAACACTGGTTAACTTTTATGCTTCAGTTAATTAAAACTTAATTGAACATTAGCACAAGAGGCCATAAAATTCTTGGACAGCTAAATTGATATACTAACTTATGGAAAATCTTATCATTAAAAGTTATTGATAATAACTTTTAGAATAATAGTATATAAATTTCTAGAATGTCTTTCGGCAAAAATATCATTATCTTTCACGAAACTTTGTGTGTATCTTTTCTTTCTTTTCAAAGTTAGAGTTAGATTACAAACTAGCGTGAATACTCAAAATAGAAATGGAAAATGTATCTAATGTTATAGTAGGAAATTAAACTTATGTGTGTGATTAACAATGTTTACTGTCCCTCTATGGAGGGTAATAAATGAAAACGTAATTACGACGTTAAATTCAGCAATATGACATACTGTGAATAAAGAAAATTTACCTCTGAAAATTATAGAAGGTAGTACTTATCTTTCAAGAAATGCAGTGAATTTCCATTATTTTTGTGGCATATTATACAAGACACTTAAGCGTTTTACGTAAGTCTTTTAGCAAATATTTTGATGTAGAACAGTATAATTAAAAATTTATATTATGTGCTTTATAAACATTATTTAGTTCATCATTAATATTCGCAAATCAATCATAAAATGCAGATAAGAAAAGAAACAATAATCGTACTCACCCGTTAATAGAAGTCCTTGTCATGAACCAGCAAAGCAAACTTCTGGCTAAAGCATGGAATAGTTGAGTCATCAGCCAATCGGATTTCTCGAAACAGTTCTCCAAGAAGTCTTCAGTGTCGTTGTCCACTTTGCTTAGAACGAAAGAGCTCCTCATCTCGATGTCAACCAGATCCAAATCCACATCATACCACTAGAAGAAGAAATAAATTATATAGAACCTTCAAATGAGGGCAAACTTTAATACAATTTCCTTTTCTTCAGAGCACCATATTTGAATCTTTCTATTCTTAATATAATTCAGAATTTCATAAATATTTTGTATTTATACATATTATTTGATTTCTTTTCGCTTATGATAAGGTCGTAATGAATTATTTCACTAATTAAAATGTGGACCTTTTTAATTGTTTTTTACTGAAAATTAACAAGTATAACATTAAAAAAGCAAATTTTTAATAATACTTTTATGCTTAATTAATAAAATGTTGAGTAATTATTTTTCTATAAAAAATTTATCAACTTAACAAGATTTCGACAATGAAGTAATTAAAGAGATTTACAAGGGAATCTTTGTTTTAATTTTTTAGGAATGAGATGGAAAATGTAACTATTAATTTATTTTAAATGATAATAGTATTCGAAGTGAAGCAATGTAACAGCTTCAGATTATCCGCTCGATGCAACATATGGAAATTAATGGTACACAATTTATGATTACAGTTTTCAAGAACATCCATATTGTTAAACAACAGTTGTTACTGATCTTGGGTTTAGCACAGACCCGTCGGAATAAGTAGGACAATCGACATGAAGAAGGACCAAATGAATCAAGAAAACTTTTGAGATTCTGCTTCAACAGAGACATTCGAGAACTGGTATTTATATAATGTGAAAACCCAATTGGATATTGACTGAGGATCTAATATCTGCCTTCCCAGTAAATATTAGATTTGCAGTCAATAGATAGCTCTTATTAAGAGATGATCTAATCTGTTCTATTATCTTTAACCTGTTAATCATCATTAATGATTTCTCAGATATTTTCAAATAATAAAAAATACTTTCCATTGTGAAAATATTCAGTTTTTCAGTATCGAAATATACTAAAAACACTGAAAAATTGTTTTAGCTGTTAGATAATAGATTTGAAATAAATTTTAAAAAAAAGAATATTATTAAGTTTTTTTTTAAGTCAATTCGAAAAAATGTTCTTATTTTATTATTTGGTTGTAAGACTACATTTTTCAAAAAAGGGATTTTTTAAATATTTAATTACTGTACAGTAAAATAACAATGCATTTTGTTACTATTTATCTATAATAATGCGACAAATTTATACACAAAACTTATGGTTTCAAGAAATTTTTATATTCCTACCATTATGATAATATATCTATGTTTTTGAAGTCATATTATCGTCTGTGAATTAATTTTGCATCAGTTAATTAGAACCTTAATTTTAAAATAATTTCAGCAATAGCCCATTAATTTCTTAAAGAATCTGCACGGTTAATTTTTAAATAATTTTTCACAAGAGTAAATAGTAATTTTTTGTTGCCTCAATAGACAAAACTTATTAATTATTTAATACCAAAAAAATCGAATTGCATGTAGTTAATAAATTATTAGGGAAACAATAAGAATTAAAAACCTTTTTAACGGAGAAAATTATAAATGATATTTCTTTTTAATTAACCTTGAATAAAGGCATTCAAAATGTAAATATACAGTACTGGCCATTAAAATTGCTACACCAAGAAGGCGACATGCTACAGACGTGAAATTTATACGAAAGGAAGAAGGTGCTGTGATATGCAAACGATTAGCTTTTCTGCGCATTCAGACAAAGCAGGCGCCAGTAGCAACATCTACATTGTGTTTAAATAAGGAAATTGTTCAGCCGGTTCCTCATAGACAAATTGCATTTGAACATTGTTGCCTGGTGAAAAGTTGTTGTGATGCCTCGTGTAAGAAGGAGAAATACGTACCAGCACGTTTCTGACTTTGATAAAGGTCGAATTGTAGCATACCGGAATTGCGGTTTATCTTATCGCAGTACTGCAGCTCGCGTCGGTCGAGATCCAATGACTGTTAGCAGAATATGGAATCGATGGGTTCAGAACGGTAATACGGAACGCCATGCGGGATCTCAACGGCCACCTATCACTAGCAGCCGAGAAGACAGGCATATTATCCGCATGGCCGTAATGGATCGTGCAACCACGTCACGAGCCGTGAGTCAAGAAACGGGGTCATTTGGAAGACAACAAGTGTCTGCACGAACAGTTCGACGACGTTTGCAGCAGCATGGACTCTCAGCTCGGAGACCATGGTTGCGGCTTCCCTTGACGCTGCGTCATAGACAAGAGCGTCTTCAATGGTGTGATCAACGACGAACCTGGGCGCACGAATGGCGAGACGTCATCTTTTCAGATGAATCCAGGTTCTGTGTACTGGCGCAGCTTGTCCTTTTTGGACCTTGCGCCAAGTAACCCAACCAACCAACTAGGTTCTGTGTACAGCGTCATGATGGTCGCACCCGTGTTTGGCGGCATCGTGGTGAACGCACACTGGCAGCGTGCATTCGTCATCGTCATACTGGCCCATCACCTGGCGTGATGGTATGGGGTGCCATTGGATACACGTCTCGGTCACCTCTTGTTCGCATTGACGGTGCTTTGAACAGTGCACGTTACATTTCTAGTGTGTTACGACCCGTGGCTCTACCCTTTATTCGAGCCCTGCGAAACCCTACGTTTCAGCAGGATAATGCCCGACCGCATGTTGCCGGTATTGTACGGACCTTCCTTGATACGGAACATGTTAGGTTGTTGCCCTGGCCAGCACGTTCTCCAGATCTTTCACCAATAGAAAACGTCTGGTCAATGGTTACCGAGCGACTGGCTCGTCACCAAATATCAGTCACTACGGTTGATGGACTGTGGCATCGTGTTGAAGCTGCATGGGCTCTGTACCTGTACATGCAATCCAATCTCTGTTTGACTCAATGCCCAGGCGTTTAACTGCTGTTATTTCTGCCAGAGGTGTTTGTTCTGGGTACTGATTTCTCAGGATCTATCCAGCCAAATTTTTTGAAAATTTAATCACTAGTTATTTCTAGTATAATATATTTGTCCAATAAATATCATTTTGTTATCTGCATTTCTTCCTGGTGTAGCAATTTTAATGGCCAGTAGTGTATATATAAAAATGGAAAAATATTGAAATAATTCTTATTATAAGGTAATTCAAAAGAAAAATTAAAAATATGATCATGAGCAGCAAAAACATTCTTACAAGTAAAAAAATGATATATACTTAAATATAACTATTGTTTCTTTTATTTATAAAGAAAATACACTGAATCAGTTCACTGAGCAATTGAATCATAAAAGCAATACTCTTTATGCTATAACAAATGCTTTGAAGTTATATACGTGCTTCAATGTGGTTACTCAAATAATATTTTATTTATTTCTTTTTAAAAAATTGTTTATTATTTTCATGTAAGCAATTTTTTGGTATAGTAGTTGTAAATTACAGTGTTAATATTTAAGTCAAAATATTTTGAAATATCTCTTTATACAAAGTTTTGTTAGAAATGTATTACATTTTCATAAACGTAAAGATTTGATTATTTTTCATGACACAAAACAGAATTTCCGTATTTCTTGTAAACAAAATAGTTTGAAAATATTTATTAGCGTTTCTCTTTTGCATGTAATTCATTCTATCACACTCGTATCTTTTTGGAAAAACAAACTACAATGCATTATATTATGCGTCACTGAATATTTCTCATATACGAAAGCATTTTTAAAATGTATAATATATTAAAATGTATAATGTATATGTCCATGTTACATGAAAATATACATATTTGAATAAAAGTAATGGCTGTAAGAGAAAAAAAGAAATGATTTATGTAAACTTATTTGCATTAAAATTGAAGCGACTTATATTCTACCGAAGCAAAACATTTTAACCTAAAATTTTACTTAAGAAATAAACATGTATATTATAAAAAAAAACTGTCTGAAACATACAAATAATTATAAACACGTAATTATTTTTTTAGATATATAAAATAATATAAATAATTTAAAATTCATTTCCAAATAAACATAGACATTTTTCGTTAAGCCAAAATTTGCAGATTCAACTACTAGAACCAGACTACGTGAAATCCAGTTTTCTAACACGCAAAATCGAAGTTAACATACAAGATTAATTTTACAATGGTATTGCAGATAAGTAGCATCAATGGAAAAACGAAACAGACTTTTATTCTAGGATTTAATTTTGCGAGTTCAAAAAATATGCATTTTTTTAAAAATTCATTTCTGGTAAGCTTCTAGCTTTTAATGTATCACAACATTCCTCTTTAATCAAACCTGAATTATTCCTTTAAGTATATCGAATACAATAATGTTTAAATGAGCACGCTGAAGACACGTAACTAGTAATTTTTTGAAAATAAAAGTATTTTAAAGTATTAAGACTGGCCAATTCCCTGAATTCACATAGTAATCCAGGTACTGTTCAATGCTGGTTGCTTTAGTTTTCTAATCGTTCATTAGTCATTTTTGCATGTTAGGACTGATTAGAACGGAGACTAGTTTGAAGAGGATTGCTACAGACATCCTGGCTCGATGTGCGATTCGAATTCCCAAACTCTTGCATCGGAGGCCAGAGCTCAAATCATTTGGCTAACCGTTTGTCGACTCAGTTTGGTACATTACACTGGTAGAATTTCGAATACCTACAATCATAATGAGCAATATGTTGCATGTGCATTTGTTTTTTTAATTGCCAACGATAATCTGAGTTAATATTAAATTAACTGCAAAAATTCATGTATTTTGAAATCTAAAATCTTTTTTTTCTTTCATAAGAGGAAAAATTAACGACTGAACAGCATCTGCGGGCTTTTAATGTTAGTGTGTAAAATTTCAAGTTTCGCACTATTTTTTATCATTGACTAATTCGCATTATACACTCCTGCATTATTTTTCAAAAATGTCAAAAAATGACCATACTTCTAAGCCTTTTGGATACATTTGACAATTGAGACTCGTCATCAGCTTACTTGAACGAAGTTAAGGTGGACTAGTCTGACTCATCTAATTTTAAGAAACAGGCAATAACGTAGCATTGCATTAGTGACAACCCCACAAGTAAGCGCTGATCGTAAACGATTGCCTGACGTTTGCTTATGACTTCTTACGGTTGCAAATACGGTTAATTCCACTTATCTTTATTATTACTCATGTTTTTTTACAGACTATCCTAAGAAGTATGAAATAAAAGTTCATTATATGATTGCAAAAATGATAGCTCCAATGAAGTAGAATTATAGCTCTGTGATTAGTGAATTGGATAGTGAAAGCTAATTAAAATTTGTTACTTTTACATATTAATCCATACAGCGACAAATTAAACCCGTTCCAAAGGCATAAAATTCTTAAAATAGTTCAATATTCAAAGGATTAATCAAACAGACGAACTGCCATTTTAATTGTTAACGCTTTTGCTAACAATTCAATAATTTGTAGCTCTAATTCCCATGTCCACACAAAGTGGATATTTGTAACCATTTAGAATCCATTAAAAATCGTAAATATCTATCAAACTAACCATGTGCAAAATCTGAGAATATACACAGCTACAATTAAATCTAAATCTAATATAATCTATTTACGTTAATTTTTGTACATTGAATAATTTTTAAGACAGCTTGATTCTGGGGAAACATTTTTTCGTATTGTATATTTCAACAATATTATTGTTTATCTTTTTAAATTTTAATTTCGTGAGTGATTGTGATTTTGAAGACCTTATATTAGTTTTTGAAATTCCGATTTGTGTGCATTAATCATTAGAAAATGGGGAAGAAAATTCCATTCGTTATAACATGTATTTTGAAATTATTGATCATGTATAATATAGTAAATATAAAAGCATTTTAAGTGAACATTTAAATTTAATGTTTTCAATTTATTTGTTAAGAAATGAATTTTTATTGTTTCCACGAATGAATTATTTTTCTTGTTTTCATTTTGAAAGCGATGGTAGTATACATTTAATTTTGACTCTCACACTCACGATAAATGTTAATTAAAGTGCGTCAATCAGTTTTCATGCAGTTTCGCTATCGCAAAGTTGTGGGTTCTATTCCCCGCTGACTAAAGATCTTTCTGTTCACTAATGGCGACTGGGGCACGTAAAATATGTTGTGATCACAATGTTCTCCATGTTCCCATTCCAACTTAATACCGCTGGAGATGGTAAGAGCCAGGCCTTGGGTCTTCCTATCTCTAAATGCGAAGACATATATGGTGTTACCATCTATGAGCCTGTCGTACTTCCACCCCTTGAGAGGGTGCTCTGTTCAAAAACGGAAGGCGCTCTTTCTGACTTCATTCGCCCAGTCGCAGATGGGTGGGCTCAGCTCCGACAAGTGTCATAAGTAACATGAGCAACATGACTGAATTTTTTTGCAAATCGCCAGCAATTTTTTCATCTTTGACAAATTTTGTTTATTTACACGTGAAATTCTCGACATTTTTAATTCATTCTCTGTTTCATAAATTTAAATGTTGGATAATTATATTAAAATTAGATAAACTCATATGCTGATTTTATAGAATAAAAGTTTTTTTTTTTTTTTTTTTTTTTTTTTTTTTTTTTTTTTTGGACAAGATGTTATTTTTAACCGTTTGAGTGCGGAAGAGTTTTCTTATATATAAACATAACAAGCGAAGCACGATAGCTCTTCACCGCACTCAAACGGTTAATGAGGTCCAAATAGTTTCCTTGTGTGTCTTTATTCACATTATAGGACCTTGTGAATATAACTAGTCTTTCACCAATCCTATTATTTTCTTATCTTAATGTAAAAGCTCTTGTAGATATCCATTTAAGATACGAAATCCATGATTACCACTACTCTGAATGGCTTAGATTTCATAATATTGCCTCAGCATTCTTTGTATTGAATTCAGAGTTAATTAGAAGCCTCGATGTTCGATCCAAAATACTGTTGAACAAAGGGAGATCGATATTGCGTTTGTGCTCATCAGTCGGGGATATGCAAAACATTTTTCATGTTTTCTCCATTGTGATACATGCATAAAACCCGCTATCTGGAGGAAAGTACTTCTAGAGAGTAACATGTGGGGGATGCTCAAAGGCCGTACGATGATCTTCGGCCGAATGTAAAGGATATTTTTATTATTATCAAACAAAATGATTTTCAATTAATCAAAAAAATCATTCATAATTAAGATAGTAAATCTATTATTATTATTGTATATTTTCAAATTAAAATTTTGATACTGCTTTATTTTTTTTATAATTCAATCTAGTATAGCACTAACACATTTTCAAATTAAAAGTACTCTAAATTTTTTTTTTGAAATTATAGGATTATATAAAAAAAAAGGGATTCTCTTAATATTGCTTTATCGATGCTAAACTTTTAAAGACAACTGGAAAGGAATTGCAGTTTTATTTTTTATTCAGATTAGCTACATTCTGATGCTTCAACTGTTTATTACAACAGACAACTAGAATCGAAACAACAAACCCATAATTTTTTTTCTTTTGCCAAAATTCTTAATGATTTGATTCTTTCACATTTATAGATGCTTCGATTGAATCAGTGCAAACATTTATTCAAGACAATATCAGATTTCAACTGAAAAAGAACAATGCTCTTTCTCGCACATTGTTCTCAAATTATCATTATAATTATAACTTCCAGAAGGTCGTGGTGGCCTGGTTGGTTAGGGCTTCGTTCTCATTATTGAAAAGTAGTGAGTTCGAATCCCGACTTAACCGAAGATATATTTTTGTAACATATTTAAATGGCTCAAGAGCTACACGAATGTAATATTATCCTCAAATTTTTCTGTCTAAATTCAATATGCAACGTTGAGTTATAATAGACCAACTCCAAGATTGAAAATGATTCTCTAATTCTGTTACCTTATATGGGAAGACATCGGATTCTAAAGTTAACTTTAAAAAAAAAATTCAGAGGCATTATTGGTAATAATATATTAGACACATTTGAGAATGGGATTTTCACCATTCTCCATCCACAAAAATTATACACTCACCAGTATAGGTTTTGGTGAAAACACAAATATGTAACGAAAAAATAAAAATAAATAAGCAATGGCACAGCAAAAGAAGAAAACAAGTATCTCTATACTTCTGGTGATTATCATTACTAGAAGCTTTCATGTGAAGGAACATGTTTCTATTACGAATTTGAAAAAAGTTACGACTCTAAATATAAGAAATAATAATAGAGTTTCTTTGTCCCTAAAAAAAAAAAAAAAAAAAAAAAATCAGTAAATTTTTTCACATTATTCAATTAATCAAATTTACGGAAGTTAGAAAAAACGTGAGATAATATTATGAGATCTTTTAATAGAGAAGATAATTATTAAGAAATGCAAAATCTGAAGTGACCGAGAAAATTAGAATAAAATTTTCTTCTTATTGTTGTATTATTAAATGTATCAGTACAAGTTATATGCATTTGATTTCTTAATCTCTTCTAGTTGAAAGATTCCAAAAATTAATATAAACAAGACTAGTTGTTGTATCACCTCATGATGATTACATGTATTGATAGAAATAACTATGCATTAATATTAAACGCAAAATATTGTAAATTATAAAACACTTGCACACCATAATTGAAATTTTCGTTAGGAAATGTAAGCCAATAATAACATTCTTATATAATAGTTTATCTATGTGGTTTATTATGTAAAACAAAATATGGATTTCAAGGACATCCACACTTGACTCAGATTTACGAAGTTGTGTCAACCTTTTCGATGGTTCTTCTGATATGTCCAGATTGACTTCTGTTTTTGTTTATTTCTTCCCTACACGGTTGTGTAAATAGTATAAAAGTTTCATCCCGATTTATTCCTTGTCAAGCACTCTTTTGTTAATAGATGATTTTTCCTAAAACGAGAACAACGACCGGAGTACAAAAGTATTTATCGTAGCCTGTCACTGCAACATGGGAGACTTGATTTACAAGGATTTTAAATAAAGTGGCCGAATAAGTGTAATACATGAAGAAGGAACAGATCACCCTAGACGGCACAAGAAGAAGCTGTGGAAAATGAGTATATTACATCGATGTGAAAACCGCTATTTTCAATACTTACGGTTAAATCACCGATTAACTCGTATTCAGGGGTACGAACTGAGATAAAGAAGCGGCCTTACGACCCACTTCAGTTATAGAAGGAATATGCAAGCAAATCATTTAAATACCTTTCTAAGATTTATCTGTCTTTTGGGTTATTTTTTGCATGCAGCTAATTTACTCTCACTTCCAAGTTAAAATCCTTTCGAAATATCTACAATCATTCAAACTCCAAGTGGATTTAGTTTGCTTCTCACTGAACACTTCATTTAAACCCAATTAGATTAGGACCTATTGTCATTCAAGTGAATACGAACCACTAAGAAAAAAATTCACGCCTAATGGGGGAATCAGACTCGGGGGGATGTGAAACGAACACCAGAACGCTAACCATTCGGATCGCAGCTCAACAAGCTCGAAGTAGGAATTGAACTCACAAGCTATTCAACCGAAGACTAGAGCGCTATTCACTCAGTAATCAGCCTAATTGCGTTTACAAGAAATAAGATTATGTAAAAAACTGATGAGCATCGTAAAACCAAAACATTATATAAAGAGCGTAACAGAAAATTAATGAAATCCTACAATTAATTTATTATGAATAATTTTTATTTATCCTCGTACTTCAGAAAGGTTATTTTCCATTAATATTATATTTTACTAAATGCATGCATATTTAATGATGATGTAAATCAACAGTTATACGCAAAAAAAAAATTTTTTTATTAATCTTTATCAATAACGTAAAACTACCAACTGAAGAAGTCACGTGGTAAGGCCTCATTTCGATGTCTTTGAAAAGCATATTATCCCTTGCGAGCAGATTTCTATTAATGACTCGTCATTATCGATTTATCTCCGCATCGCAATCCTCAACTTCATCAAGCGAAATGCAAAACCGCGCAGCATCCGACGGGAGTCCAGCCAGTGTAATTGAATTTTCCTCCCTGCGTAATTGTGGAGGAATGATGATTCCTTTTAATCTCCGATGACCCCGCTGCTAAAGAAAGTCAGTGCCGAGATGTTTTTTTCTCTGCATGCCTCCAACTGAGTTTTCGTATCAACACGCTAACAACATATCTCTGATAATGGCAGAAGCACTGAAGGAAGTAAAAAAGGAAGCTGGAAATAAAACGTGGAAAAAAAATAAAGAAATTTAACTCGGAGATCCCCGTATGCTTAGTGCGTAATAATGCAGAAAATTATTTTTTTTCCCTATGGAAGCTCGAAAATTCGTCTAAAATGAGCTAGACTTGCATTTCCTTCACTTTTTTGTGCCCCCACCGCCCTCTTCCCACCCATGTATCCTAAAAAGATGTATTTTTCGGTATACTAGCTTGAAGGGGAAATGTAATAACGCTTTTAGCGGAGAAGAAAATAAGTCAGGGTGGTCGGAGGAAGAGACAGAGGAAGTAGAAAAATTGGGGTGGGTCCCAACAACGTATAAGAAACTAGTGTATAATGAACGCTAGGGATTCCCCTATTAAAGACACGGTATGAACATCATTTTAGGTTCCAAACATGCACTTGGAAGAGCCCCGGCTTATTTTTGTTTTGTTTTGGCCTATCATTTTCACGGCAAACGAGAATTTTTGCAGCATTTTTCATTTAAATAATTTGGTTTTTCAGCTTTTTTTTTTCTCAACTTCCCCATCGCGAAGGATAAAATAATATTTTTATTGTGTTTTGGTGCTCCCTTTTAAGACTCCTTTTTTATTGTTAAAACTAGAAGTGGGCTCTATTAATCTTCAAAATAATAAACCTTCTCGGGGTGGTTGTTATATTCTCAAATTACAGTTGAGTAAAAATTTTTCAGATACTTTTTTTTTCAATTCTAAGAAATACCATGTTAAGGAAAATGGGATTTTTTTAATGCAGATGTAATTAGCAATTTTTAAATATTTTTAAAATTTATGTGTGTGTGAATTACAGCTTCATAAAGTAAATGTTAAGGTAATTACCATATAAGATTAATCAAACTAAATAAGTAACAAGAGCTATTTAATGATTAGTTTGTGAGCTATTTAATGATTAGTTTGTGAGCTATTTAATGATTAGTTTGTTAATCAATCAACATTCATTTACTCTAAACGAGTGTTAATTAAATTACAATTTAAAATGGATACCGAGCCACTACAAACATCCACGCAACGAGCCACAAACGCCAGAAACGGCTATTTAAACAAAATTAATGTTTATTTTGTAGTTTGGTTTGTTTGTCTCTCAAGTCACTTTTCTTGTACACATGAGAGCTAGTTAGATCGGGATCTACGATTTAAAGTAGATTCTGAACCACTAGAGCATTTAAGCCCAAGATGAGATTCAAATCTACTTACATTTGAACCAAAGGCAGGAACGTTAACCATTTGACAACCAGCTCGATGTTTATTTCGTAGCAATAACCTAAAGAAGTTTTAAATTAAAAATACTTTTAAATTAAGAGATTTTTAGATTTTTTTCTATAAAAGAACGGCTGGAAAAGCTTTGGAGCAATTTCTTTATAACTGATATTGAAACATACATTTCATTATGTAAAAATTACAATGATAGAAATTTAGCTATTTATTTATTTTTAAAGATAATCTGTTATATAGAAATATTTAAGTTATATATTTAAATTAAAGCATTAATTTTATTACTATTTTATATACTTTCATTATTTCTCAACATTTGCTTACTCATTTAGTTAAGATAACTAATGTTATCAATTTCGATGATTCACTTTTTTTATGTTAAATTATATATATATATATATATATAATGAATGCTTGAAAAAAAATGAATCTCACGGAAGTAAACTCAAACTACACATTGTTAAACCCTTCTAAAACATAACTCTTTATTGTTGTCCTCGAAGACGATAACATATTAAGCAGAGTCACATGCACAGTAGATGTTTTAAGGTAACGCAATAAGAAAATCAGATATTTATTGTAAAAGTCTTTATTGCTTCTATTATTCATGATTAAGCAAAAATACT
>JAPDSC010073383.1:303311-329361 GCA_026290005.1 Latrodectus geometricus | reverse complement strand
TGTATGAATAAACTAGTTTTTGATTTAAAATTATTAATGTATTTTATACATTATTATATGAACTCGATAAGAAGAAATATTTCTTAAAAAAGATGAATTCGACAATCTTGAATTCAAAATAAAAATATGTCATGTACGGA
Source organism: Latrodectus geometricus (assembly GCA_026290005.1). Taxonomy (NCBI): domain Eukaryota; kingdom Metazoa; phylum Arthropoda; class Arachnida; order Araneae; family Theridiidae; genus Latrodectus; species Latrodectus geometricus. Next base: position 329,221 of record JAPDSC010073383.1, on the reverse strand, counting down.
AATGATCAAAACTAAATGAATTTGGGATGTAACATCAAATATTTATGCTCAAAAATTTGCATAAAAAATTCTACGCTAAAAATTACGTTTTCTCGTTATTGTTTCAAGTGTCTATCAAATAAGTAATCGAAACCCTCAATAAAAAATGCGCTTACACTCAGAAAAATGCAGGAGTCTAAAATACATTTTATTACAAAAAATTCTGACAATAAATATGACTCAAATTTTTTTTTGCTAAAAAAATACTGATTTTTGGAGTTACATTTTATTTCGCTAAAAAATACAGATTTCTAGCAGTACATTTTAGTGGTGTACACAAATTCCCAATACGCAGAATATACTGCCAATAGCACTTTTTCCAATTTCAAGTCTCGGAAATCACAGTGTTTCAAGAATGGTTTTCTACTCCCGATAATCTGAAAGACTAAAAGAAGAACATCTTATATTTATTTGAAAATATTAAAATCCATATTTTATTCAAGAAGTTCCCAACATCTTCTTGAAGAAATTTTATCCGTCGTCGATATACCGATAGCAACGCGGAGTCTACAGAAGTCAGTTCATAAATATATAAATAAATAAAATGAAAAAGAACTGAAATAAATAAGTAAAAGATGAAAACAAAATTTCTAAGAAAGCCTGACACCCAGTTCTCTGGAAAAGGAACTAAAACCTAAAACATCACTTCTTCACGCTTCCTGCTAGTTTTTACGAATTAAGCGTACGAGCCGCAAAGTTTGAGCAACGAGCTTCTGATTGGTTGAGGTGAAAGCATGAAAACCAATCGCCTGCGAGATGCAGTGTGTATCGATACCATGGGGGCTACTAAATGATGTAAAAGATCTCGAAAACTTCACTTTCGTGGATAGTGATTTTTTTTTTCTTTCCTTGTAGTAAGGATTTTTTTTTTCCATATGGACTACAGTTCTTTTATTGGAGAATAGGGCAGCAAAAAGCTTCGAAAATGAACGTCCAATATAAAATTGATAAACTTTCTGACGTGCTTTAGAGTAAAATAGAAAAAACATGGAAAAGTTTTAAGCAAAGAACAAATATACGATCCAAAAATCAATAATAGCCACAGCTTTGAAGTACATTAAATTCAAGGCACTGCTTATTAAAAATTGCTACTCATCATAAACTGTAAATATATAAATTGAAATTTTCGAACCGAGATATATGTCTCATTTAATGACATTTTTTCTACATTTTTTTGTCTTTTATAAGCTTCATGTATTTAGTTTTATTAAATCCTAATTTACTTATATTTCTTCAAATATAATGAAATGACTTAAAATGTATGTCGTATCTCACAACTATCTATTTTCTGCTTAAGATATAAAAAATAAATATGTAAATCTTAATCTTATTCACACCGTGTTCTAAATTAACAAATAAAAATCGTCAAAAAATACTGTGGTAAATGAGAGAAAAATATTTTTATATTTCTCTTAAATTTGATTCGAATTGCTATCAGAAGTACATTTACATTTTTTTTACCACTGCTTTTTTGATTTTAAGTTCTCCGTTACAAGAAATTAAAGTAATAACCATAAAAACCTTTAAAAAAACTTTCCTTGTTTTCTTTAAACTTGTTAAGCCTTTCCTCCCTCTTTTTCGGTAATGAATTGATGTTTTTTTATTGCTGCCAAGTATACCATATCTCAATTGTAACTACATATATCCATTTTATACTCTTTCCAAATAATTTTCACGTAGTTTTACGATGAAAAAAATGTTTCGTCCAAAGACGATGAAATCTTTTATATTATATATATATATATATATAAACTCGTGTCTGTGTGAGAGAGAGAAAGGGAGAAAAATAGAAATAAAAATTACAGATTTTATATTATTAAATTTATGTACTTTTATTTATTAATAACAATTCAAATAAGAGAACATTGCGGAAAAGTTTGAAAGATTAAAACATCAAATAAAAACTTTAGTATAAACTGTTAATGATAATGGATTAGTAAGCTCCATAATCATACAGTTATACCAAATTTCCAATAAAATAATTCAATACTCATATAGAAGTTAATGATTAACTCCATTCTGAAATTAATATTTGTGATACAGAAGAATTAAGAAAAACCGTTACAGAAATGCCCTCGGATTATTTCAGTCAAATAAAATTACTTAATTAGGCTATTAAAATACTCAGTATAGTTATGATACCTTTTACTGAACAATTTCATGTAAAATAACAAGTTGTTATATATTATGATTCGTAAATAAGTAAAGTTTTGTTAATTTACTGTAGTCAAAAACCATTATAAAAATAATTAGAGACAATTAAATAGTTGCAATGTAAAATGAAATGTTTATGATAAAAAAATATTCTAAAGAATGAAATATTATTAAATATAGGATTTCATTAAATAATATATAACTATTAGAAAGTTAATGAATAAAAATTTATTAGTTAGTAATAAATGCAAATGGATTTAACAATTTATGAAAATAATTTTACAAATCACATTATAAAGTAATTTGATGAAACAAAAACTTCAAGTGAAACATTTATTCATAACTGTTTAAACACAAATACATATTCATTATACAGCAGTTTTAACATATATACATTTATATGCATTCAACATATATCCGACTGGTACCAATCTTTCCTACCGAAAAATTTTCTCCATGCACTCTTAAGTATTAGATTTATCTTTCAACAACAGACGCGTCCACACACATGTATGGAGAATATATATATATATATATATATATATATTCGCATGTACATACATAGAGAATTATAAATATAGATTCAAACTGAAATTTCATTTTTTTATTGACTTTTCTCTAAATGTTCTTCTTTCTAACAGTATTTTGTGTATGTTAAAATCATTATTATAAATTTGGGAAACATGTAAGATTTTGACCAGTGAAATCTTCAGATTAAGTTGTCATTCTACTGCGACTTTTACGCGAAAAGGGGCACAATTTAACAATGCTAATATTTCTCATAAAATCATCAGTATGAAATGTTTCATAATCAAATTCACATCCTTTCAATTGTAAAAGTTATTTAGTAAAAAAAGGAACAAAACATTCTTTATAACAGACATTGTTGACAATATAAAATAAACAGATATCTAATTTCATAGACAAAGGATATAATTAGAAGCATATTAACATCTCTCTTATACTATATATACTATTAAAAATATAATAAATAGATATAGATATGTTTTTTCATTAGCATAAACACTTTTTCATGAACTCCAAAAACCAACCATTGTTTGATTTAATTATTATGCAATACAATTTTAATAGCTTAGTTATCAATTTCATTTTATCTTTGTTTTGACTCTACTTTTATTTAACAATAATTAATTTTATCTAGAGCGATACATCATTTTACTCTTGATGAAAATCAAATATATCCTTTATCATGAATAGTATAAATTATTAGTAGAACATATTAAAAATCTGCTATCGAATTCCAAACAATAAGATTACAGCATTTGAATGGCGAGATCAAATGTTTAAATTAAATGTATATTTTTCATATGTCAGAAATTTAAATATAGGTAATCTTCAAAATTGTAGAAATAATGGATTGTACTGCAAATATAAAGCTATAAATCACAAGTCAAAATACTAATATGAAAATATAATTTTAATCACGAGTTTTTTTTAACTTTTATTATTATTTAATAAATCTTAAATTGTTGGAATGCATAATGATTTATTATATTTTCCTACAGAAATTCAATGACTCTGTTTACGCGACAGAGCTTTCACTGCTAATGCTACACAAATGCCATGTTAATAAGTCGTAAGATTTCTTAAATTCTTTTTGAACTTCAAAATTACTCAACTCTCCAAAGACGCGAATAATTAAAAGCTAATTTTCTTATGAATCTAATATATCAATTTCTAAAAATAGGCCATAAATTTTAAAAATTATCATGGGTAGGGAAAGAAATTTTTTATTCATAATTATCAAGGCAGCATAACACTTCTCCTCCTCACATAAACATTTTTCACTATTGAATTTATTTAAGCGGTTATCATTTAGACTTTGATCAAATATTTTCACTTTTAGCATATAGATTAATTCTTCAATTCAAAAGAAATTTCACTTATCAAAACTCGAAAGAAAAAATTAACAATGTTTTAAATTAAAAGTAAAAAAGATCAAAAAAGTAAAAGGATTCAATATAACATATAAAAGTTCTATTATTAAAGATTAAAATGAACGTCCTACCCAATAAAAAAATGAATAAGATTTAAATTTCTGTTTCTTACACGGAATTCTGTTTTTACAACCATGAAATACGAATCCAAAACAATCTTATTGGAAGTGAGACACAAAAATATAAGCAAATCAAACAACATGTAAATATTAAAGAAATACTAATAAATAATGAACGAAAGTAAATTTTTTGTACAGATAATATAGTTACAAGATATAGTTTGTTCATAGAAATTAATTTTCTCTCGTTTTAGGAATTTATTATAATATGTCAATCACTGCAGTTTTTCTTAGAACAAAAAACATAATTGATTTTTCCAATAATTGCAATCAAACAAATTAGGAAAATTTCTAAAATGTATCTAGTCAGAATTGAATTAGCATGATTTGAAACTTTAGTTTAGAACACAATAAAGTGAATAGAAATGATGCATCTAGTTTCTAACGTATATTAATTTTTCAATGAAAATAAGACCATCCTAGATAAAAATGACAGGTTTTAATTTTCAAATAATTTTTTTAATATTTCAAATAATTTTGATAATTTATGATGAAGGTAGAAAATTTATATGATGAAATACATAAAATTAAAGTCAATAAATTCATCATTCGCAGCAAAAGTACCAAGAAAGACTAGGCCTTCTGTATCAGCCAAATCCTCCAATTCTTTGTCATGATGCAATACGCCTCCATTGCATTGAAAAGTTCAGCCCTTTCTTTATTCTCAGAATAAGTTGATAAGAAGTTTTCTTTCAATATATAATTGCCATTCATACTTATGGCATGAATGGCTCACTTCAGTGTAATGAAAAATAGCTCTTTAAATATTCGATATAATTCCAGTATTGTAATCTTTCCTGAATTCCACGTGCTCCAGTTATCAATAAATGATGCTTTTTCTTATTGAAATATATCCACTCAATAACATGTTATTAAAAGATAAAATGTAATCTAATGGACGAAATAAACAATTAAACAAGTTATACAAGCCATTTTAAGAGTTTTGGTTTCTAATAAATTTTATAATATTTTTGAAAAAAATGCTTTTATAAAATTAAATCCATTTGATTTTCAATTATACTTGCATTAAATAATCATCCATATTTCATTTTGAAAATTGCACCTTAATTCTCACACTTAAATAAATTGATTCATAAAACTATGGGTTTAGTATTTATTTTAATCCCATTTTATCTCTCAGTAGAAATAGCATTTTTTTTTTTCCTTAGTAGTTTAGTTAACGGCTCTAGGGTCATTTTTTGGAGACTAGTTTGACTAGGACCTATAATTTAAAGCTGATTACGCCATCAACAGGTAGAATGCTAACCATTCAGCAACCAGATTCACACTCGGTCAATTTCATGATATCCAATACATGAGGAATTCTCTATACATCAGAAATACTCATTATCAAATTGGAAACCTGATGAGAGATAAATAATATTTCCTTTTTAAATTTTTCTTTGACAACTATATTTTTTAATATACATATGACTTTGTTTTATAACGAATATCATTGCGAAAAGTTAGATGACAACGCACTTAGTTTTTTATTGCTTTTCCGAGACGTAATAAATATTGTTCCAGAAAATCCAACTAAACAACTGAGATATAATAAGCAACAAACTTATCTTAATAACAGTGATATTAATTTTTATCTATGAAATAATATTTTAAAAACCATGTCAAATTAAGTCGAATAAATATTCTTAAATAAATATACTCTGATATAAAATGTCTTTTTTTAAAATCAGAATACATTTATCTATCTTTCTCGATAGAAAAACAAATACCTATATTTAATTGTGAACTCTCACAATTAAATATAGATTGATCAATAATGGTGTCTTATCGATACCCAAATGTAGATAGATCTTGAATTTGTAGTCATAGATTTGATTGAAGCTTTTTGTCTTTTGCTCACACAACAAAACCCATTTTGTATTGATTTCTCTCGATATTGATATAACATTAATTTCATAAAGAAGAACCTTTGCATGAATTCACATATTTGTCCTTTACCAACACTATTTGACAGACACGATTCAATAAGGCAATTCCAGAAACAAAAATTCGAATAATTAAAGATTACCAAATTCTCAGATTAAAACGGAAAAGTCCACAAAGCAGAGAAATAATTGTTTTCTTGCAGATGAAAGAAAAACAAGGGGAAAAAGTCACAAATCTCTCCCAAAGGAAAAGTTCTAAACCAAAGAATCATAAAAAAGCACCATACGGCCTAACTATCAATGGTATCATTCCCGAGTCATTGTTATTCAGATTCACCCACGGTAAGGCATCAAAAGGAATTTCACATCCACCACCCCCTCGAGAGGAAAGAAACGAAACAAATAAGCGAAACGCAAAACCCCTTTAACGTAAACAAAAAAACAAGACTAACAAAAAAGGAAAAACTCATTTATTTACAAAGCACCACGTGAAATCTACGGGGATCTCCTAGAAAAGTATTACCATCATGCCAAGCCAAAGGGGAGGCTTTTGTTTTCTGGAAGAACAAGAGGATTCCAACCATTAATTTAGAGTCATTTCCTGCTTGTATTTGCACAAAGAAAGCATTTTAAAATAGAGGCAGCCGTCGCCATAGCTACGCATCTCCCCAGCCTCGAGGCTTTGCTTACTGGTATGTATGCATGGATTTCTTTTAAGGTCCAGGTAAGACTTTCTTCTTGAGGACGCCCTCGCGATGACCGTAAGCTGGAGGTGTATGTCAACCGAATCGATGGCGGAGGGATGGTGCAACAATTGCGCAAGTGGGGAAACACCCCTTTTCGGCGATTCCGTCCTCCCCACCCCGTGATTGGAGAATTTGTATCGGTTCCCCCAGAAGCGGCCGATGGAATCCGTTTCAATTGTGGATGAAAGATCGGATGTATTGGGGACTAGTGTCAGATTGATCCGATAGGTGGCGGTATGGGACAATCAGAGACCTGAATTAGCATGCCTAACGTTACAAGATATGATTAAGATATTTACGGTGATTTTATTTTTACTGAATGCAAAACTGTTTTTTTGAATTATTTAAATAATTAATTCCATTAGATTAATTTTTAAGAACACTGATTTATAAGAGACTTAAATATCTTTTACATCTCTAAAATCGATATCTTTATAATTACTCATTATGTTACTTTTTATACATTAGATGTTTTTAAAAATATTAACTTGTACATGAAAAGTCACGAAATTAATGGAAAATGTTTAATTTAATGAAAGACAGTTTTACTATAAGAGTTAAATTATCTGCAATGTAAATTAAATTACTTAAATGAAAGCTGGAGAATTTGGATAAATTTTAAATAAATTGACTTTATTAATAGTGTAGTGCTAAAGCAGTACTTTAGCAAAGGCATATGCTTTAGAAAACATTATGCTAATCTATAATATGGCTTTATTAAAGGAAAACAACAATTATATTTAACTAGGTTTAAATAATTTAATATTTCATTTTGAAACTAACTTTAAGCAAAAGTTGATATCGGAAATGTGATTCAGTTTTATTTGTTGCACAAAATTCTTATCACGATTAATGAATTTTTTATAATATTTTTGTTATGATTCTTAATAGAGGTTTAACATTCCTCTTTATTAAGAATCTTAATAAAAATGAAAGAACATATTTGTTTATAAAAAAAGTATTTCATAAATACAGTCACTTGTAAACATAAATATGAAAAAATTAGTTTAAAATAAAATAAAATGCATGAAAATTTCTTAAGTTTTAATAGATTTTCTCAACTCTTTTTATTGACAGCATAAAATATTCATAAAAAAGATATTATTTTTAAATAACTTTTAATAAGTTTTGAGAGAGAAAAACATAACAATAAAATTTTAAAAAAAAAATTTTCAACAGGAAAGAAACACGATTTTCTGCATTACTTCAACTTACGCAGGAAGCAGCATTGCTGGTTTAGTAAGCTGTGTTAGAACTCTTACTTTCTCTTATTCTACGTAAAACACTAAAAATACTGTGTAAGAATCGAACAGTCAAATAGAAAAATAATAATATGACTAATTCAAAATAAGCTAAGACAACATTAGATATGAATAGAGATATGCAAAATAAATAAATGAATAACAATAGTTTTATTCCTCTCAAACGATGACACTCTTAAATTTCCCGCCTTTTAAAATACAAAAATAAAAAACTATTTTGCTATCTAAATAGAAGCTTAAAAACCAAATTTATATTGAAATTTAAAGTTTTGAAATTTTAAAAACAGTATCGTAGTTAGAATAGTCATTAAAAAATTATAACTAATCAAATTATAATGTTTCAGGACTTAAAGTAAATATTTGCGAAACAAATAATGAAGGTATTTAGTTTACTAGACCAGAAACGTCCAGACTTCAACCCCTTTAACACACATTTAATTAACTTACTTTGTTTCACAGTCATATTTTTTTGTGTATAAAGACTAATTAGACTGAAACCTACAGTTTAAATTGCATTCCAAATTAGTATAAATATGAAAATTTGAGGTAGGAATTAAACCCAGACACACAAGTAATCTTAAATCGAAGATCAGAGTTTAACCGTGCATTTGATAATTTGACGTAATTTTATATAAAAAATCCCCTTGCCAATTAGTAGTTAATTACTGTACTCAACAGCAATTTCAATATATTAATACAGTGTTACAACACCACAAAATCATATATAATGGAATACTAAAATAGAGATGGTCTTAAAAGGAATAATCAAATTTTTATTAGATATAATATAAAATGAATAGTAATAAATTACACGAGAATCTCTCTCTGCTGTCACAGAATTCAAATATTAAATTATTTTGATCTGTTGATCAAAATAATTTATTATTTGAATTTGAAATATAACGTTCACCAGATACACAAGCAAATTTTAATTTTTTAAGAGAAATTATTTAAAGGAAAACCTCAGCTCAATGAAATGCTTATTCTTATTGCTATATTATTGATTTTTTAACCAATAACAATATTCAGTAGTTAATTATTGAATCTTTTCACGCATAATTTCTAGAGCTCATTGATAATGATCATAGGCCAAATCTTTCAATCCATCGCTTGTAGTCGAAAATTTTTCAAAAATTAGCTACTGAAAAACATGAAATATGAAGCATAATTTCTCGAAGCACTTATTTTGTCCCTTAAGTGGACAATTCATCAAATTGCCGCATCCTCTCTAATGAAAAATGAAGTAAAGTGAGAAGTACGCTTATAATCTCTGCTTCCCCCCCCCCGTTACATCCTCAGAAATTATCGCTGGAAACTTTAGAATGTACATTCCAGAGGAAGGACTCCTCATTAACATATCAAGTGACAAACACATAAGGAAGAAAAAGCAAGGGGTGGAGATAATTCATCTTCCTTACTCAAGTCTTTTACGTGCTTCCACGTATGATACATATATATTTTTAAGAAAAGTAACACTCATTTTATCTTCATTTACAAAGTACGCGTCTTTATTACGTCCTATGGTACTGATAAATGACACGGCAAAGACACACCATTATCACCATTTTCTGATATTTTTCATTCCCGGTCGTGGCATCACTTTTCATTTCTCTCCCGTCAACTTCCTCCCGACTCTTCCAGGAGACGACAGAGCAAAATTTGTAACATTTAATAACCGGAAAGCGAGGCTTTCTTGCTTTTCCTTCGCGTCTCAGAAGAAAGTGAATTCCGTTTATTATCCGTCGAGTGTTAAGTTTATGCATGGCGTCTTCTTAAAAGCTATCTGGGGCTTTGGCAGACCTGAGAGAATATTCGTTTATGCGCCAATGGGAGCGAAAAATGGAGATAACAAAATTAAATATCCATCTTAATTTCTACTAGACATGCTTTCGTTTTTCCATATTTATCGAAAATACTAAGATGAAATATTAGTTGATTTCCTAAGAGATTTTAAATTGTGAATAATAAAGATCTACCCATAACCTAGAGGCAGGAGTATATGCTTTAGATTGAAAATTTCTTGAATTCGTTCTCACTCATTACTGGCCCGAGATGGCAGACAAATGTGTAGTGCACAGACCTCCAGTTCGATAGGGTTTGTATCACGCCGATAGCTTCAATGTTAGTAGTAGTTTCGAACATATTATAAATTGCAGTTCCCTGTCTAATTTGCTCTTATGTGCAAAAATAAACCAAACAACGAAGTCATTACTGGAAAATGACTGGAAAACAATGGATAAAGCTTTAGATACTGTATGCTTTGAATGTGCCTATAAGAGTGGCATTAGGAGATGTCGGAGTTCCGACTCACGTAATACGTGAAAATATTCATTTATTTATTAAATATTCTCCCAGAAAGCATATGTAATATTATATTATCTGAAAAGAAATAACAATTAATGAAGAATGTTTCCGAAAAGTTACAGTCGGACTGGCGCCTATCTAATGGCTTCTGCTTTCAGTTTAACAGTCTTTGAGTTCAAATCCCACAGTTAGTATAAATGAATAAAGTAGTTCTCAATCTATTTTAAAAAAGTAGGCATTGATAGGATTAGCTCTCGTGTGAAAAAAACGGATATAATCGCATCCAAATCTCGTGTAGTTACAAAGAAATACCAGCATTAAATACCAAGAATAAGAAACAAAAGCGATAAACAAATGAAAAAATTATCACAGACCTGTGAGAAAACTCATTTATATGCCACTAGTTGAAATCATAAAAGTAAGAAAATTAAATATACATCTCAAGTTCTAGAGTTTTTATGTCTTGAAGTATTCCTCAAAAATACTAATCTTATATTTTGTGTTTTATTTCATATATCCTAAGAAGTCATAAGAGAAACCCACAACTAAAAATATGAAACATTTTAAGATTAACAAACTAATTTTGAGTAGAAATTTTCATTCGCTGCAATTTTTAGATGTCTTACTTTTATTTATTTTCATGGGAGTAAATAACTATATTCAATTCAAGGCAAGTGTCTCATGATTTCCTTTCAATAAAGTTGTAAAATACACGAAATATTAAAATATCCATCATTACAAATATTTTCATAAGAAAAATGCAATTGCTTCATATTCTACACATTAATAACATTATTTATGTTTTAAATATCAAGGAGAGAAAAACAACACATTAATTTTATACATAAGAAATAGATATTTACAAAATTCAAGAAACATATTATTTGTTTTTATTAATTTTTTCATTACTCGCTATAAATGATAAAACAGAATTTTTGAATCTCGAATTCTTAGTCATAATTTGAGAATAGTAATGACATTATACGTGACGGACCTCCAAGATATAAAATAAAAAAAGGCCAATTAATTGTAAAGTTTTTCACATAATTTATATTTAAACTGTTTAAATTGATTTGCTTAAAAGTTATTAAAAATTATTTATTCAACTTACTTTGCTGAGATTGAATTTCAAATGCGGAAAAAAAAAAACGTAATGGTAATTAACTTTTTAAGTAAATTTTAAAAATTTAGTCTTCAGCAATTAATCTTTACTTATTCCATTAAAAATAATTATTTATATTCCTTTATTTTAATTTGAAATAATAGGAAAACGTTCCAATATTAAAATGTTGTGACATACAAATAATTTTTTTTCAAAATCACTCAAAAAGTAACTGACAAATCAAAATATTTGACTTTTAACCTATTTGATCAATTTTACAAATTTTTTACGTGTATTTCAGCAATTAATTATTTTCTGTGGCTTCCTCGAAATTTCACGCACATCTACAATGATAAGAATTATATATTAATGATAATAATTGTAAGGTGATAACGTTTCAATATTACTCTTGCTCTCGGAAACAATTTGCCAGCTAAATATTAGGAATACGTTGATCGTGATGGCTTTTTATTAATCTTGTTTTTTTATGAACTTTTATGACATGTTCATGAATCGCTGATATTTCAGGAGTCATTAATACGGACATCAAAAGTACTAAGAATTCTGTTTGGAAGATATTCGTTTTTTAAAATTTCCTCATATTCAAATAAAATACATTAAATTGGATAATCTTCATTTGTTTTTCCGGCTAAAATTCTTAAAACATAAATACAAAAAAATAAGTCTGAAATAAAAACTATATTAAATTAATTACTTTGAATTCATATTTAAAATAACAGATGTTCAAATAGTAATTTTCATTGAAATAAATAAATAAATACATGTTTTGCTTCGTTAAAAATTTGAATAATAAAGGTGTAAAAACTTAAACAATAAATCTCTTATTGAAATATATATATGTTTACTTATTTTAGTTACATCACATTTATTTAAATACGAAGTAAACTCATATGTGTGTTACTCGCAAGGTGACCGATTTTGTCATCAAGTTTATAAGGAAACGTCCCCTCACAGTAAGTTCAAAACTATATTGAAATTCCAACGATCTTTTCATTTCGTTTCAGCGGAAGCAATAAAATGTTTGTTTCACTAAATGCAGAGCACAATAGGTTGAAGACCTTGAGGAAAAGAAGCGCATTTCTTATCACGTAAATTTAAATTGCTGGCGTTATTATTTAAGAATATGCAAGGGATGTTATTTGGGAGTTTCCATTTTCTTACTTTCAATATCATTTACGGAATATTGATTTATAAATCCTATAATGTTACATTTTTACGCAATGTTTGTCACTCCTTGACGTCATCAAGTGAAATCAAAGAAAAATATTCTACATTTGAATGAATTGATGAAATAATAATATCTAAAATTTAAATTATTACGAAAATATTAAATGTTTCATTAATATATTTTATGTTCTAAATTGATCATAAATAAATATTTAACAGCATAAGTATCTTAAAAATATAACTCGTATCTGATGCAATTATATAATTTATATACGTCTGTAAAAAATAATATATTCAATACTTTTCCTAAAACAATATAATTTCCAATCTGAAAGAAGAGTGATTTGCAAGCAGGATTTTTATTTACTATTTATATAATGTTAAAAAAAATATTTATGTTTACTTTTTCCTTAAGAAAATATTCATTATAGTTAATTTCACAAAAAATATGTAAAAACTATGTTTGATAGAATTCTATGATTTATAAATGTTAAGAGTCAATTTACTTTTTTAAGGAACATAAATTTTAATTTTGAAACAAAATTACTGACAGATATAAGCATTAAATTCTCATTTACTGTTTATACACTTTCTTAAAATTATTTTACATGTTTAGTGAGGGGATAAACATTTAAATTAATTTCATAATAAATTAGTTAAATCTTTATTGGATATAATTTTACAACCCATGCATGTTTGGTTTCTTTATCGCTCAACTGCTATTTTTATACGATAGCTAAAGTTTAAAGTAATTGTTTCTGTAGAAATTTTATGAGATATTTTTCCTAAAAGAAAACTTCCAAGTGAAAAATATGTAGTGTAAGCAGAGAGAAGCACCATTTATTATTACATAATTTGTTAGATTTTGTATGAAAAAATACTTTTTCTATATTGATACTAACATGAAAAAAATTCAAATTCATTTCGCAAAAAAATTTTTTTTATTTACAAAAAAGCTATAGTTGGTACTCAAAAGAAAACTTACAAAATAACATTAAGATTTCAAAATAACTTTCATAACACATTTAAATGCTTTTATATGGTATGTTGAAAATAATTTTCCCAAGAAATCGCTTCATTAAATATAAACACAAATAACTATTTACTTATAATTATTAACTTTGTATAGGTAATATAAGAATAATAAATGTTTCTTTAGATAAAACATTTGAAGTCAAATGTTAAAATATGGATAAAACAAAAAAAAATAAATAAATAAATAAATAAATAAAATTAGAACACTCAATTTTGAATATTTTTTATTTAATATTAATAGATGCTTATTCTATTTATTTATAACACAAAATAATATGATTTATAATATTGTATTGCAAATAACTTTTAATAGCAGTTATATATTTAATTTTTTGTGGGAGTTTCTTTAAATAATTAATTTAAAATTTGATAAAAATTATTAAATTTAAGTATTTTAAGATTGATTTATCTGATCACATGAAAACAAAAACGGAACATTTCAAAATTAAAATTACAAGTAAAAATAAGTTGCCTTAAAAATATAATTTAAATGATTAGTACGATAAATGAGTTCATAAAAGTATCGATTGTGATACATGTAATCATAAATATAATAGAAAAATTATAATCTGGAATTTTAATTTTCTCAAATAAATCTCGAAATCTTTCAAAGTAATTAAAATTTTTCACAAGCTTGTATAGTATATCATATTTTAACAAAGAAATAAAAGCACATATAAAAATGAAAACTTAAAAAAACAGAAGAAAAAAAAATCATAGCATTTTTGAAAATGGCATTTTGCCAGAATAAAATACCAAAGCGTCCTAGAAAGTATCTGGTAAAAAAATATTACTATAGAAATAAATATATATATTTTATAAATAAAATTCGTATAAATCCCAAAAAACTTTCACGGTATATATTTTTCTTTTTCTCATATAATCATTAGGAATCTTTCATAAAATTGATACAATAACATGGACTCTGTAAATTTTGGCGTCAAAAATATAACTTTTGATAAAAGAGGGAATAACTATTGATCTTTATTTTGAACCAAAGTAGTATTCAGTAAGTTTCTGAAACTTATTTATCTGTCTGTAGAAGAAATATTCGAAATAATGATTGGTTAGACTAAAAGACTGATAAAAAGTTTGAACTATAAAATCAAAAGACTACATATTCAATATGCAGTTCATTTTTTGTTTTTAATATTTTATGAAGATTTTTTTTTTTTTAACTTTCATAAATTTTTTTTAATCAAAAGCAATGTATATGTGGAATTTGATTTTTAAAAAATATACAACAATTCAATAAATTTCTAATATTTATATTTAATATATTACCTTAAGATAGGTTGGGGAAAGAGGAACCCATTTATTTATTTTTTATTTATTTTTTATTTTATTTATTTATTTATTTTATTTATTTATTTTTTATTTATTTTTTTATTTTTATTTTTATTTATTTATTATTATTATTTTTTTTTTTTTTTGCCGATGACTGTATTGTTTGATATCTTGTTATTGATCATACAATTTGGGATTTATACTCGTTGAATAGATCACATTTCACACCAAAAATAAAATTTTTTTATTTGGTTCATTCAATTATAAGATACAGGGTATTCAAATGGAAGTCATTAAAGAGAAAATGCAATACATTCACAGTTTTGCTTTGATAAAAGGGAAAATACAAGTCAGGCAGTTTAAAATCGGGAACGGTATTTATCATTCCGATAATATAACAGCCAATTACATATCATTTTGGTTCCATCGATTCCATTCAAGTATATTCGATCCTAAAGATGCATTTTGTACAGTTAGGTCCATCGTCGAAAATATCGATAAAAAAATGTCCGAAATTGACCAGCACGTTAGCAGCCCAGAAGCTAAAGATCAGCCACAAAACAGTTTGAAATCATTAGCACAAAGTTAATCAAACACATTTAAATAAATTCTTGAAATTCACGCAAAAGTAATAAATTTCTCTTTCCCCAATGTTTTTTCAATGCTATTAAATAATGTGCTAGATATTAATTATTGGTATCACGCGCGCGTAAATCTATTACAAAATTATAGGTAAAATATAATTAGAAGATCTAACCATAAACGTGAAATAAGGGCTAAAAGATTAAGGCATTATGAAAATTAAAACGCTCTAGTTTTGAATTTTTAAAAGTGAAGACGTGGATATGAATTTTTAATTTGAAAACGTAGAACATAGCAGGTCAGATGTCTTAGTTCAAACGTTCAGTTCAGCCATAAAACGGTGGAGCTTAAAGATTGCTTCTATTGACATTAAAATGCTTTAAGAAAAAATGTTCAGTATAAGAGTAAAATTACATTGATATGAGTTGTTTTTGATAAAACCGCATTGCATCATTTGCCGGTAATCTTAATTGCCAATATGTTTCAATGAATATCCAAAATCAGCTGTCAATATCTGACGAAAAAAACTATTTCCAAAGATATTATTTTTGGAGAATGTTATTTGGAACAATTTAAGCGTGCAGGGAAGGAACATAAATGATTAGGCTGTAGTTCGGTTGGAATTCTCTCATATGAAAATATTAGCCCTTCCTCAAAAATCACAACCGAGATCGAATCTAGACCCCCCATGTTCTCCGGGGATGGAACAGGAAGGCACAACTTTCTTCCATTAGCTTCCTCTTAATTTAGTTATCAGTGAAAGAAAAAAAAGCGAAATAAAAACTGATAGAATGTCGTATTTCCTGATAGGCTACAGGAATCGGTAATGCATCTATGCATTTAAGCCGGGAGGAGGGAAAGAGGTAAAGGAGAGAAAGGGGGAAGAGAACTCGACTCCTCCTTCCAGAAACTTGAATACGCACATCGATAAGCTAAATGAAATTATCTGCCAAACTTTTCTGACGCCAAGGTACCATCAATATTCATAATCACAATGTCGCTACCTCGCCGAACAGGGCAGAGAAAAACATTATGTTCCCTTTGCGATATTCCAATGTGCATTTTTATTCTTTTTCGTTTTATATATTTATATTTAAGATGTCAGGGGGGGGGAGTTCGAGAAATGGGGGTCGATTTTAGTCTTCAAGCACAGACACAATTGGACACTGATGATCAGGAGGAATATGTATTTACAACATAATTATTCAACTTAAGAGAAAAAAAAGATACTGCAGATTTTCTACAGCATTGCACATTATCATCGGCGTATAAATTATAAGATTCAGAAATAATCAACCCACCACATTTTGAAAAGAAAAAAAAAATTGCACGGTTTATTGAATTAAAATTAGTTTAAAAATTCGACTCATTACATATTAAATGAATATATATCAGTAGATGAATAAATGCCTTTAACAATACTTGAATCGTACCATTCCTAAATTTTGCAAATTATAAAAAGACTGCTAGATTAGTAGATTTAGGAAAATAATAACAGCACTCGTATTTTTTCAATTTACATACTTATTACAGTAATAGTATTCATTAAACTATTCATTAAACACAGTATTCATTAAACTAATATGAAACATATTTTTAAAATTTAAAATGACATAATATAAGGAAAATTAAAAATATATACCAGTACTGAATTATAGAAATAGTGTGTAGACTATTCTTGAAACTAAAATGCTCCTAAAATTAAGCACCTACTCCATAAAATAAAGTGAAAACCCGTAAAATTAAAACCATCAAAATGAAATCATATTCAACAATTACCATATTTTGAGATTTTTACATTATCTTTGATAGAAATTGATGACTAAATTAAAAATATTGATTGGCATCATACATATCAAGTCGATGAGTCAATTTTAACATTTGTATTTTAACAATTCCTTTATTTTTTTTTTTTTTACCACAAATTCCCCTAAATCAGTTAATTATACGCAATAATTAGGTCTCTATTTCAAAACTTTTACTCTCAGTTTAGTTGTGAATTGTTTGTAATGGTTCCGTATTCAGTTTAAAGGGTAAGAATCAATCAAATTGGCCCTCGTATTCAAAAGCTAATCATTTATTACAAAATCTCTCAATTTTAGTTCATTGCACTGGTGCAGAATAGAGTGTGATTCATAACATTATTAAATATTGATCTTTAAAAAACTCTCAGGTACTTCGTTATTTACTCTGATTAATGGGAGGATTTGATTTGTCTGAATTATTACCCTGCGTCAGTTTGTTATTTTCAAATATACCTCAGAAAATACGTGCCGCTTACGGGTTTTATAAATTTAATCAAATATTCAGTTACACGCAAATCAGACTATTAGCAGCAAACCAGCGTTATGTATAAAATGACAAAAAGCACATTGGCATACATAAAATGTTCTGTAATATTGAACATTTAATGATCAAAAGGATAAAGTTTAAAATTGTTCAAGATTTACAAAATATATATATTTCATTAAATTGAACATTAATAAATAAATCTGAAGTGAATATAAAAATTTTACAATGCATCAAATATAATGAATTGTTATCTGATTAGCATAGAAATATTTTTAAGACAAATATAATAAGGAGATAAGTAACAAAGAGATAGACCTTGTATCACTTAATTTCTTGATATGTGTTTGACACCAATTCCAAACTATTATTTTTTCTTTAAAAAGTAAAATTTTTTTATTTTTTATAATTTTTGGAAATATGATTTTCCGATCAATGTTATTAAAATAATGATATTTTCTACTTCAGCTTATTTCAAGATAGCGAAAATAAAAAATAAATAAGTGAAACATTCTATTTGAGATTATTTTATAATTTTCTGGGTGTATTTTTATAATCTTAAGAAAGATTCAAATTTAATTCTAAATGCTCAGTTTCAGTATTTTAATGTTCAATTTAATTTGCTTTTCCTCAAGTGAATAATCATTAGTTAAGCAGGAATAACGCATTTCCAAAAAATAAAACAGTATAATTCAAAAATAATAAAATCTATAAAAAGAATCATGCAAATCTGTAACGGAATGCTTGTATATGGCTAACTGAAAAAGAGGAAATTAAAATATTGAGTTTTGCTCTAGGCAATTAATTTAAAATATATTTCTAATTGTAGTAGAAATGTGCTTCACGACTTTTTTTTTTTTTTTTTCCCCTACTTTAAGATCTCAAGGTGAAAAATAATAAAATCGGAAGGATTCTTAAAAAAAAAAAAAGTTTTCAAAAACATTCAAGTCTTACTTTATGAATAAAATATAAAACAAACTCGATTCAAAATGCATAAATTCAAATCAATATATCTTAAAATAAATTTGCGTAAATTTTTACGGTTAGTGTATTAATTTTATCAAAAGTAAGTGTTCGAATTAAAAAAGAAGCAAGTTTTGAATTTTACAACAAATATTTTTGAACAATATATACAAATATTTATGACAAATATTTTTGAAATACTAATTCGTTATTTTGTACTTCTGTTTTCTTCTCCTCATAAAGAAGTATTAGTCCATTTGATAAATGATATATTTTGCAATAAATTATTTTTGAAATCTTTCTTAAACATGTTCATCATTTCTTTCAAACTTATAAAAAAATGTAATGATAGTGAAAATTTCAAAAAGTTATCATTTGTGTTATATAAAAAAATATGCTTTTGTTTAAAATGTATATTGCTTTATAAATGTGGTAATGATTTTTTTAAGGATAGTATACATCGGTTGTGATACACAAGTCTAAAGAGAAACTTATTTTTAGAGTTATTTTCATTATTGAAAGAATAAACTATATATATATATATATATATTAAAGTTTTATAAAATCATTGTATAAAAAATCATAACATTTTTTTATCCGAAATAGTTCATTTGATGCTTTTTATTTGGCATCATTTAATGTATACTCTAACAGTTGTTGTATAAGGTTCATTTTTTTGTTTTGTTTTTTTTTAATTTGGACCACATTCAAAAAATTCAGAATTTTTTTTTTTAAATTTGATTAATATTTAAAAAAAATTCGGAATTATTATTATTATTATTTTTTTTTTTATTTTATTATTATTTTTTTTTTTTAATTTGATCCATTTTTAAGTATTGCATGAAAGAAAGGCCGAAAAGTTTTCAACACCCACTCAGAAGCCATAACGCAAAAATCATTGATTCAAATTCCCATTTACTAATGTTCAAAACACCAACGAGAAATAACAAAATTTAAAAATAATTAATATATAACTTAATAATATATTAGCACTCATAAATTTCATTTCAATTCAATAAAATCATAAATATTTTTTTTACACATAAATAAATTGTAATTACAAATATTTCATATATGAGACATATTTAAAAATAACATTTAAAATAAATTACGAAAAAGCGATAAAGTCGCACATTTGATTGAACATAACAACGCAAATTTTTAGGTAAAATTATATATCGTTGTAAGATTTGAAAATAAAAATATTTTTTTTTTATTTGAAATTTCATATTTATTACAGTCGCAATTTTCTTTAAACTTTAGGAACAAAAAGTTTCTGTTTCGATTGTTAAACATAAATTATTTGAAAATAATTCTAACCATATTTATCTTACATAATTGATACTAAATGAGGGCACATTTAATTTGTTCATAAGTAAAAGGTACACATACAAAGAAAATTTTGAAAAAGTTAAAAATTTATTAAATTATGTAAAACATTTATGTTCATTTAAAAAAAATATTCCTGAGAAATCGTATTTAGACCACATGTACTTTTATATGTGAAAGCTCCTACATTTTAGAATATACAAAAAATTGAATGCGATTAGAGAAATTAAATAAAACCAAAAAATATAATCTATTGTGAAAAATATTTTTAAAACAGAGGTAAGTTTTTTACGATAATTGCATAAAGCTAAAGACAACATTTATTTTTGTACATTTCCTCTTGAAGAATGAAATATAATGTTTTGAGTGCAAAATAAATATTTTCGAAGAAACTCCGCTTTTCAAAAGCTGATTCAAAAAGCGTTCTTTTTACGGCAATAAAAAGAGAAAAAGTGATACAAAAATGGATTCTTTATATTAGAAATTGAAACATTTCGTATATTTATGTAAAAAAAAAAATATTTATCATCTATTTTAAAATCTGAAAAGATGCGTCATGAAATCAGTATAGAGAAAAACTTCTATGCTGATCAGCCAAGTCAATGACATTTCAAGAACATAAATAAAATTATCCCGCAAACAAAAACAAAAAAAAAAGAAAGAAAAAAAAAGAAAAAATCAACACAAAAGAATAAAAGAATTAGCGCTACTGTCAAAATAAGTTATAAAAATACTAAAATATATTTTTCATGAATCAAATATTTAAAAACATAAAAAAATTGTAGCGGTTACTAAAATCTCAAAAGATCGAAATTCAAAATACGAAAAACGCGTGCGAAAACCAACACTTAAAATTCAGACCGGAAAATAACGAATGAACCAGGACCAACCAAACTTCTGTTCAATAACCTGCATTTAGGTTAAAGTCTATTTGACGATCAGAAAGCAGGAGAACATATGCGCCGACTTGCAATAAATGCATTTCTTCTCAAAAGAATCGGGCAGACGTCTTGAAGACGCAAAGGGGAGTCCCATTTCTTTCAGGCCTCCTGATGGTGGGCCCCTGCGAACAACGTCTTGAAAGTAGGGCACGTGGCTGGCGAATTACGGGGAGATTCTGAAGGGGATGCCATAAACCGTTACATATGAGTGATTGCCAAAAGGTAATGCGACTTACACGTGACTGGTGAACGCATGAATCTGATAAATTTACAAGCATAAATATTTATTCTTCAAGCTTTAGTTTTAGAGATATATTACACACATATTAAACTAGAGGGCCAATTCTTTACGATTCAGTAAGGTATTTTTATTCGTTATTGTATTTGATATAAAATACAGTCCGTACTTAACAAAAACAAATTTCCTTTAATCAGCAGTCTTAATCGAAAGAGAAAGGGTAAACTTTATTTTTAATGACTAAATTTCAATTGTTTAACATGATTTTCTGTATTAGGATGATAACGTACCGAGTAGGATTTATAACATACCTGCATTTAGGTACTTCCAGTGCAACAATTATTTTAGTATTGTCCTTAATAAAATATTGATAAGTATAAGAAACAATCAATTCCCAAAGTAGGTTTTTACAAGTTGTTGCACCAGCATGCCTTGTACTTAACTCGGAGATGGGCTCTACCAATTATATGGAAGCAGCTGGGTGGAAATCTTCGTAATTTAAAAGCACGGACTAAGCAAAAGACCCAATACTTGACCCGCCATCCTCAGAGATACCATTTCACACTGCGACCACGACCTATTTGTTGTTGTTACTGATGACACTTGGCAACGCCAAGCCCGCCCGTCAAGTGACTAGGCGCATGAAGTCAGAGAGAGAGCGTCTTCCGTTTTTGAATAGAGCACCCTACTACGAAAGTGGAAGTACGACTTTTGGCTCATAGATGGCAGCATCTTCTGAATCTTCCAATTTAGAGATTGAAACCACAGTGAAGACCCATAGCCTAGCTCCAACCACACCCAGAGGTATTAATTTGTAATGGGAACATGGAGGGCATTGAGACCCGACATATTTTACGGCCCCAGTTGTCATTAGTGAACACGACGGATCTTCGCTAAGCCGGGATTCAAACTTACCACCTTTTGGTAACGAGAACGATGTCCTAACCAAACAGGCCACCGCAACCACACGACCTATTTAACGTGCTTAGCTGTTTTTAATGAAAACGACGGATTTTCAGTTAAGCCGGGGTTCGAACTCACTACCTTACGATAACGAGAAAGACACCCTAACCAACCATGCTATTCTTGTATAAATTGTTGCTACTCTTATGGAACCAAGAGACATAGAATTTGAATGACGTAAGGATGATTATTTCTGTGAGAAGCAAAATTATCTACCTCAGTCAATAATGGATCAACATTTTGGACTTTGCTGTACAGTTTGTTTAAAATACCAAAAGTATATAAGGAAGCAAAATCACAACAGCAAAAATTCCACAAGAAACAACTGAAATGTACATTAGACCTGAAATTGTACCTTGAAACTTAACATTTTTAAATTTGTTTAATGCCTCCAATCTAAAATTATAGCCAGATAATTGTCCAAGAACCAAAGATGAAATGATGATCATATAATTAGCGTATTCCAAATAAAATTGAAATTTCATAACTAATTTTCATCATATACCAAGTTATATAAAGCAAAGGAAATAATAATAATAGTGAAAACGTTAAAATTAAGACAATATTTTAAGAATATTTGTTAAGATTCATAAAAGGAAACAGAAAACCCATTTCAATTATTCTACATTGACCAAATTGTCGGATTAAAGAAAACAGTGTTCATTAAACAATTAGAAAAGTTAAGATGTTGATTCCGCGATTAAACTCTAAACTTTTATAAACCCCAATTTCGGATACATCATTTCAGGTGACCTTAATATTGTCAACGATCATAATCTTAAAGAAATTTTAAACAAAGGTACTAAATAAAGACCGGATTTTCAATTAAATAAATCAAAAACGTTTAAAGTTATTCTACAAAATATTGATTCCTTTATTTTTAAAATTTCAAATTATTATAATACACCAGTTGAATTTTTTATTTGGAAGACTAAACTGTATTATAAAATTAAAAATTATATTTCTGAGAATAATTTAACCTTTCCTCGTATTAAATTCAGCCATTTGAAACCTGCTATTAAAATTCTTAAAGAAAACATTATTACTCCTGCTGATAAAGCTTCTAATAATTATGCATTTTTTTGTAAAAAATTTTATTTAGATTTAATTGATAAAGAGACTTTAAATTCTAACACCTACAAACTAATGAATTCTACAGCCAACATCATAAATAAAAAAATTTTGATTTTTTATAAACTTCTTAATATAAATAATTAGAAATTACAATTTCCTTATTTGACAGTCATACCTAAATTTCATAAGATTCCTTATAAATTCAGATTCATTACTTGTGGCACTAATTCTTACATGAATAAACCTTATTTGATCTTTGCCAAATTTCTTAAGATAATTCTGGAACGAATTATTAAATCTAAAGATACTTGGATAATTGATAATAATAGACCGGTTTTAGACTTTCTCTCAAATTATTTTATATATAATATTAATTCATTTGATTTCGAAGATCTTTTCACAAGTATTCATTCCTATTGACAAATTAAGTGATGTTTTGTATTTTTATTATCAGGATTATAGGGATTTATTGGATATTGATTTTAATTACTGGAACAATTTGGTCAAACTTCGTATATGTAATTACTTTTAATTAATTGTAATTACACATATGTAATTAATTACGTAATAACTTTATTTTTAATGGTGAAAATATTTTTTTTTTTTTACACAATTGGGGTATTCCACAAGGCTTAAATTTTTCAAGCACACTTGCTAATTTATTTTTACATTATTTTGAAAAAAGTTATTTTTCAATATCCTTTTTTTTTTTAGATATATTGACGTATTTGTTTGACGTATATCTATTATTTTATTATATTGACGTATGTTTTTTTTTAGATATATTTTATTATTTTCAATAATTTAGATTTTAATGATATTTCTGAATCTATTTATTCTGAAGAGTTTTCCCTAATTAAAAGCAACACTTCTTACAATTATAGTGAATTCTTAGATTTATTCATAAACATTGGAAATTCAACTACCTTTATAGATATTTTCGATAAAACCAATCAATTTAATTTTAGAGTTAATAAACTAATTTATTGGAAATCCAACATCTCTTTAAAAATTTACAAAAATATACTACTTAATCAATTAAAACGCATCTATCATATTTGCAATAATCTAAAATTTATCAAAAAACAAGTTAATCGCTTAATTAATCAACTTAAAAGTAATGATTTTCCTATTGATTTTATTTTAAAATATGTAAGAAGTAGGAAATTGCTTATAAGATTGAAGTAATGCGTAGTTTCGTAACTACAGAAGGGCCACCCAAGCATTGAAGTTCTTATAAGAATACCGAAAACGCCTACTTTCATTTTGACTATACTTTAATATTTAATCTACATTAAACATTTTGAACTATTTTAACTTCTTAGTTTAACTTTTAAAAAAATTTTCTTATTCTTTTGGCAACCATATTCTTCTGCATTTGATAAAATTTTCTCATTGTATTGCTTTAGGCAAAGCATTGTTTTGCTTATTTTTCACAAACTTTGATTCCATTTATTTCAATTTTAATATAGTTGTATTTTCTTCTTATAGAGACACTCTTCGGGGGAATAACAAGAACATTTTTAGACTTTGGTCTTTCGTGTTAGTCAGAAGAGGGTCTCTATTTTGCACTGCTGACTATCTCCCTCCTGATGAAGCTGTGGTCCCTATGCTTTTTCCTTAATTATATATTACCTTGTTTTTCTTGATTTTTCTGATTTTGTCTTATTGATATTAAATTGTATAGTTTATTCTTTTTTTTTATCTTTATCTATTAAATATATCTTACTTAATTTATATCGACATTTCACACAATAGCTGCTTTTGCGATGGTATGATTGCCTATAATATTTATTTATAGATTAATATTGTATTTGCTTTTTCTACACATTGTATTTATTGCTTTATATTATATTAGGTTGGAGAAAAAGTAATCCATTATTTTTTCGGTAGACGTCTGTAGTGATCGATATCTCGTGAGGTATCTATCAAACAATTTCAGATTTATGCTCGTTGGAAAGGTGACATTTTACACTAAAATATCCTCTTGCGGTTTTTTGTTTGATTAATTCAGTTACGAGTACAAGGTTTTAAAAATGGAAGACAACAAACAGAAAATTCGATACATTTTCGTTTTTCTCTTGTAACGGCGAAAAAGATAGCCAGGTGGCTAAAATTGTGAAAGGTGTTTATCGTCCTATATAAGACTGTAATAACCAGTTACGTACAATTTTTGCTTCGTCGATTCCGTTCGGGTATTTTTGATGTTAGAGATACACCTCGCATGTGGATACAGCATCGTCGAAAATGTCTATAAAATATCAAAAATGATCGAAGTTAACCGCATGTCAGCAGTCGTAACACGCAAGACCTAAAAATCTACATGAAAGCTATTTTAAACCTTTTTACAAAGTGAATCCAAAAGAAGTTACATAAAGTTCACGTAAAAAGTAATGGATTTCTTTTTCCCCAAACTAATATATATATATATATATATATATATATATA
>JAPDSC010073383.1:291896-302911 GCA_026290005.1 Latrodectus geometricus | reverse complement strand
TATATATATATATATATATATATATATATATATATATATATATAAAGTAAATTTAATTAAATGGTTTTCTGCAAAGATAACGAACATTTAAGAAATAGTTAAAAAACAAATTATTACAATATTTTTGATTACCCATAGTAGATACTCTAACAAACTAAAGATATAATTAGACATTTGTATAAACCTTGCGTGTTGATATCCAAGAAGTTTTTATAGATTGTGGGACATTATTAATTTGCATAACACTAAAAACTTAAAACTAACATAGTCACAACGATAAATATGAGCTCAAAAACCAGAAACACACCGTCATCAAAAGGCTAGAATTAAACCAGAAACTCTCACTTTGAAAAAGACGGTTCTCTATTCCTATATGGAAAAGACAATCCTTATTTTAGAATAATTTTGAAACTTTTGAATGACTAAAATTTTAATTTTTAATAAAGCTGAGTACAAGTTAAAATATTACAATTTGTTTATAATTAATTTGAATGAAAATGAGAGTTTAAAGGAGTAGCTGTCACGAGAATTGTTGTAAGGCACATCTTTCTTTACAAAATATATATGTCATCTTTAAAGATACTTCGTTAATAAAAGGTCATGTTTTGTGAAGAAATGAAACGAGAAAACTCTTAAGCATTCACCCACGCAGATGTACAAACAGAAAGCAGAAATGCAATCTAAAATTTGTCTAAAATTATCCGAATGGTAAGAATATTGCATTCATTTACAATCTCTACACAATCAACTATTTACATACATATATATATATCGTTCGAACTATTTGGATGGGGAGCAAAATTTATTCTTACTTTACTTCATTTCAAAAACAAGTAAAGATATCAATTGAAATAAAGAATCGAATAGAATAAAATGCTTTCTAAATAACTCAAATATCCTATTATTTATCCGTGAAATATATATAATTCAACATTCCCATCATTAAAATAGCTTATCCAATAAATAACTTTTAGTTAATATCTATATTATATTGAATAAAGTATGCACACCGTTTAAATTATAAATTTATTAAATATTTATTGTATAAAAAATCGAGATTTATTGATGCTAAGTTAAATTTCCAATAGATGATTGTTGCTTGCATGGTGGTAAACAGCATGAAATATATTGACACAGCTTACATCCTTCGCTTATGAATTTGATTGTTTTGAAATACAACAATGGTTTCTTTTTAAAACCGGAATAGATCACAAAAGAATTGAAACCAAAGGATTAAGAATCACTGCTTTATACGATAGCTAAAAACTTTTGCTCAGTAAGACGCAAATTTCACGCTAATAAAAAAAATACCTTTTAAAATATTTAAACACAAAAAAATGGTCTATTAATCTATTAGTGTTACTAATAGTGACAAATTTTTTAACTAGTTTACAGAATGATTCACTATTCTAATTAAATTCGCAATTTAACTGAGCATTAAACAGGCAAAAAAATTGAAGCAGCTATCGATCACTTTCAAATAAAAAAAACATGAAATCATTTTAATTCTGCGGAAAAGTTTAAATTTAAACACGAATGATATACAAACGTTTTATCTTTCTCAATACATATTATTTCACAAAATATAAATTAACATTAGGTAACGTGATGTATCATTCGTTTTCTTCAAAATAGTTTTTCACATAGCTTTTTTTTTTCCCAGTTATAAATTTTTTACATTGAATTTTATATATTTCAGAGAGTAATACAATATATATTTCTCTCTTGTTTGCTTTAATAAAATGTTCAATTTATTTACCAGCTTTTAGTCTTTTCCCAGCTAAAAATAATTTACAAGAATGCCATTTCTTTAGGTTAATGCCTCCGTTTTTGTTAGTATATAGAATAGTTTCCTATGTAAATAAGTAAAGGTGACAAAAGGAAATATTTATAAAACATAAAAATGATGAAAAGTTACAGATGAATAATGCTATCACACATTTTATGGAAAAAATATTTGATTTTTAAGCAATTTCATATTTTATTTTCCTGGTGGACGTTTATTTATTATAGTAAAATAAAAATTTTGTAAATATTATTTCAAACTCTAGATTCAAATAATGCTTAAGTGAAAAAATATAAGGTACTTATTGAATACGATTTCAAAAGGGAATTTTTCTCTCAGAAGTTTCTAAAGCTATCACTGACTTTGTTTGAAATATGTTACACGCGAATTTAAAATTATTTGACTCAAAATTACTTAAATGATACTGAAATCCTTCTAATAATACTGTTTATGTATTGTTTTATATCTATAAATGTAAATTAACTTTTAAAAAATTAAATTCTTACAATATTTTAATTTTAAATAAACTGTGTTTTTAACACAGCTTATATTTTAAATGTCTTATAGAAATTTGAGTAAAATCTTTGGTTGAAAACATCAGATTCAACACATACAATTTATGGAAAAGAGTCGTACACATATCTTTACAATTTCATTTTGATAAATACGTCTATTAATGCATAAAAATAGAAATAAAAACTATGAATCTGGGATTTTAAAACGCTAAGTAAGGAATTGAAGCAGGGTCATATGTCTATTGAAATAAAAAACAGCTACTTCTTTTAAATTTTTTTTCTTTTTTTTTTTTTTTTTTTTGAAAATAGGCTGCAAGAAAAAGAGCAAGAAACACTTTAATTAAAATTTATGGAAACATAATCCATTCAAAATTTTAGTTTCAAAATAATGGTTTCAATATACCGCAGTTCTAATTTAAGAATTTATATATTAAGACTTAAAATAAATGGCATTAATACTATTGACTAATCCATTTAGTAAGAAAGTAATTAAAAGTTTTGGATTATTGAAACCTGACATGCATGTATTCAGAAACAAGGATTTTTTAACCATGTCACAGAAAATATTTTATTCAATGAACTGACTTTCATATTATGTTTTTCCAGGTAATTCGTAGATCATATTTATATACGTGCAAATAAAACAATTATACTTGTATAAGATAGTCGATGAGTAAGAGAATTGAAGCATATTAGTGCATTTATTCAGTAAATAATCTGCACGTTTTAAATATATTATCGAATCACAGTTTCGTTGAAACACATACATTCATTCTAGAAATCAAGAAAACAATAGTACAATGAGTTACACGAAATAAAACTGAAAGGAACTAGTTTTTCCAATTAAAGGAAATAATTACACACATAAGGATTAAAATAGTGAATTCTCATATTGTAAGAAGCTATATAGAAGGCATTTGCGAAATATTTAAAATTAAAAATTCGACATTAAAGTGTGTGAACACCCACCACTTACAAACAAAATTTATAATCGCTTCCAATATGTGATAACCCATTTAAGAGTCAAGAAAGCACCATTCATGCTGTAGAACTAAGTCTAAGAATGTGATCAAGCATGATATACATGAACACAGCCCATCCGAGAACATACCAAAGATTTTCAATGAGAAATTCAGTCCTCTCACATTTTAATTAGTCATCGTGATATCTTTAAAACATATATTAATTAATGTCTGTTAAAATAAAAGCAGGGCCGACTTTTACATCTCCAGAATGAAAGGGATTGAAACTTCCATCCCAATACTGAAAATATTTCGTACATAAATGCTCAAATTAATGCGATATCCCAACGAAACGGCCTGACAGACTGTTGATTTCCCTCATGCCACGAAATATTAAAATTTTTATAAACTTGTCATCGAACTGTACGATAAATTTTGACTCATTTGTGAAGTTCATTTTCAATCATATTTAGTTCGATTGACGTGTTGCGGCACTACTTTAAATGTCTCGCTGTCGATTCAGTAATTAGTTTTGTCATCTTTTCCACACGAAGTCCACTTATTAGGACCGACAAATTAAAATCTTAATTGGCCGACAAAAGAATATAAACTCATGGTACCCTCAGTAAACTTCAATTGGGGGTCCTAGTGGCATGGCTGGTTAGGACATCATTCCCATTATCAGGTGGTAGCGAGTTCGAATCCCGGCTTAATCAAAGATCCGCCGTGTGCACTAAAGGCAACTGAGACATGTCAAATAGGTAGTGGTTGCAACGTCCTCTGTGTGAGTGAAATAATTTTATGACAAATATATTTTACGGCATATCAAATTATGGGAGCGATTAAGTTTTTATCCCATTCTAAAATCTATAAAATTCACTTTCTACAAAGTTATTTAGTAATTCAGAAAATGTTGGCATTTGAGTTATTAACACTGATGTTAACTGATACTCCTATAGCCATGAAACATTCTATTGGTAAATGAAACTCACTTTTACTGCGATATTGACGCAGCATATCCAGTTTTGGACCTTGCGCCATAAAACCCAACCAACCACTTTTACTACGATGATCAATTTCTTCTACCCAAGACTTCCGCAATTAGTCACGAAAAATCCACAGGAAATTCTCTAAAAGATGATACATAATGAAACTAAAATGCAGATTTACTACAACGTTTCGCATTGGTTATTTCTTTGAGAAATTTTAATCAAGACTATTCGTGTTGCTTTTAAATGAAGAGCGAATTATGATAAGCTTTCATAGACACGTGGTAGATCAACAATTTAACACAATTTCCTCGTTTACCTGATATTTTCTAGTTTAAGAATGCATCTAAAAATTAATTTATCTATCACATTTATCTGACAAAGTTAGATTCTTGTAATTCCGTCAGCGACTTACTAAGTCTATTAGGTTTGATTTTACAGGGCGAGATCCTCAGATGAGATAAGTTGTACCGAAAATTTTGTTGTTGTAAAGTTGTACGCATTTCTGTAGACCTCTACATCACTAAGTCAGTTCTGCCTTCGTATTCCAAAACAAGGAATAAATACTACATGAAAAGACGATTATTATTATCATTTAATAATTTCTAATGTAACTGATGTTTGGCATTGGATAAAATCCGAAAATAATCAGACATTTCTGTCTTATGGTCTCCTATTTCTCTCCATATGATAAAGATAGTTCAAAAGCCTCCGCATATAGACAAGGATGCCCGGAAGGCTCCTAATCACAACCTTGAAGCTAGATGATGAATATGACTCAAATATATATAAGAGCGTCAAGCAGAACCATATACATATCATAGATAGGTTGATATTTCGATGGACACGAAGGAAAGATGAACGATTTGCTCCCCAAGTCGCATTGAATTGAATTCTCAAAACATTTGAAGACCGAAGGTACCTTTTTTGGCTAACTATAAACGTGTGGTATGAAAGTGATACTACTTATCAAATATTACACAAAAACAATTTATATTCATCTTGAAAGCGGTTAGAAGTATCATTCAGAATTAATTTTGGATTAAGCTGAAGAAACGGTAGAAGTTTATACTAACTGTTTTTGTGGAGAAATGGAAAAATCAACTTGCATTTGACCACTCGAAAATACTGTTGTTAATAGCTGCCTGGGGATGTCTTTCCACGAGATTCATATTTCTACCATAACATGATATTTGTAAATCGTCAACAATGATTACTTTGCAGTTTTAGAGACAACTGATAAAAAAAATGAGATTTATAGCTAAAACAGACTTAAAATAGATACCATAGGAATTCCTTCCTGACAAGTGGTACAAGAATAAGTGTTTCCCAGATGTACCCTTAAGTCTGTTTTAAACGTTATTGCATAAAAATTACTAAATTTTCTCTGAAACCAAGATCGAAGAGATTTTTTTAAGATACCAAATATATCCAGATAATACAGAGGCTTTATATATATTGAAAAAAAATGAACACGAGATGATATTGTACGTTTTACAAAGGCTACGCAAATATCGGTTTTTAGTGACATTAAATTATCCATTGTGAATCTAACTTCCTAAAGCAACTTCGAATAGAAAAGATCTCTTTACGATTAGTATACATCTTTACCAAGATGTATACTAATCGTAAATTAAGAATTATTTTGAAAAGTTAGCACAGGCAGTTAACCAAAATTATTGGTTGGTAATTCTGCGGATCTCGTAGATATTTACTCAGCTTTGGTATTGAAATTATAATTGCATGTTTTCAACTATCTGCAAACATATGTTCTTTCAAATATGATTAAACATGTAGAGAATGTTTTGAAGAGAAATTTCAGAAAATATTTTGTAGCATAGAGTAGGTTATCTCATCAGGACCAGGAGATGAAGGCTTGGCAATCGATAATGCAATGAGTAATTCAAGAATTGTTAAATCAGGGTTGCGTTCGATAAGATTTTTATGTGTAATACATAACCTGCTTTTATGGATTTTGGTGTCTGAAAAGTTAAGAAAACATGTTGGATGGGAGTAAATCTCCGTCACGTCGAATATTCAAACGGCACGTAGCAAACTCCTTAATCACGAAGTTCTTTAAAAATTCTGCTCCTGAAACATTTATGAAATCCGGGTTAGAAAGAACACAAGATTCATTTAAAGTTTAATAAAGTGTTTCTACTGGAAATGAACCAAAATTTTTTAAATTACTGATTACCAACGCTTGCTTTGAATCAACTTGAACAAAATCTCCGGATCGAAATTTTTTAACATTTTGAATGTGCTACCATCCATGTGAGAAGTTTTTGCATTGAAAAAAACGATACTGCATGAAACTCGTTAGAAGTCTTATCAACATATAACAAATAAATGGAAATTGGCCTCAACGGCAAAAGACATAGAACCCATTTATAAAGGTTCAGGCTCGACGATACCGTCTACCACAGAGCTCTACAAGGAATGGCAACCACTGGCTCTGGACATTTCTAGCATTGGCACTTACCATGATGCTAGCGGACATATATACGCTGGGAGTTAGCTCCAGAGATAGTGACCACATTTAACGCCAAGCTCAAATATTCCTTTGCTTGATCCCTAGCAAACTAGCAACAAGTGTAGATAAGTAGCGTCTGATATATACTGGTAACCACAAAAGGTCACACGCATGGCCAACACGTGGGAATTTTGACTGCCCATGAGAAGCAATGATTGTCCATGAGAATCTATGAATAGTTGCAGCAACAGAGTTGCTACAACCACTCATAGAGAGTTCTGACTCTTGCCGTCAGGGAATGGAAAATCTTAGAAAAAAATACAGAGAAAATAGATCCCAGAATACCTCAGGATTGGGACACTAAAAGAAGGTGAGCTCCCATGGTGGGGAAACCTATTAGTAGCTGGGGAAAAAAAATTTTAAAAATAGAAAGTACTTTTGGTAGACAAAGAAATATTGTATTTTATTAAAGAAACAACTCTGCAAATCACCTTATAGTAATAAAACTTGGTATTTTCATTAATTTTATTACATCAACGTTTTTCAAATATATTAATTTTAAAAATGCTATAACTTGACAAGAATATTTTTTATGTTCACAAGAGGCATTTTCATATAACAATGACACTTTCAAACAAAATTATTGAGTGATTGCTTTATAAAATTTAACGTAATGAGATTTCAACATACTTTTGAAACAACTTTTATTAACATATTTTTAAGCATAGCTTTAATTTTAGATTTTACATAGAAATATTTGTTCAAAATATCGAAACTTTCATCAAATAAATTTATAATCGAAGTTAAATAAGTCTTACTAGTATACTAACAATTTCTTCTTTTACGGTTATATTTAATATGAATTGTTTTCATTCACCAATTTTTGCTTTTGTATTAAAATAAAGAGTAAATTCTTTACAGGTGCAAGCCTTTTATAATTAAAAAATATCAATGTTAATTACTCGACCTTTTGGAAACAAAAATTGTCCCTCAATTTTACTGTACATTAGTAAATAGTAATTAGGAGTTTAAGAAAAAATTAAAGGAATTATACTAAATAAATTTTTATTATTGATATCACTTTCTGTTATAAAATTCAAATTGTGAAGCTAGAGACTAAAGCATGAAGACAGAGTTAAGAATATTGACAAGCAAATTTTTTAAGTAATCGATTGGAAATGAATACAATGTAATATGGAAGAAAGTAAGAGACAAGTTTGTTAAAAATATATTTTATTTAGTAGTGAAGCAAGTACCAGCGTCAGATGGTTTTATGTATTTTCAATACATCACTACGCAATAATTCTGCTTACACAATGTCAAGTCTCAAAATAACACATTTCATCTGCTATTGTAATAGATTAACAATTAAAAATCTTATTTTTCAATTGAAAAACTTAATTAGAAATAAACATAGAGGTTACAATTACATACTATAATGAATACAATGTTTAGCTGTAAATTGATGTTTCATTGAGACTAATTTATTTTATCACTATGTCAAACATACTCCACAAAAACTTTTTTCCCTATATTTAAATGGATTACTGATGAGATGTTCGAAAACTGCCCCGTAACCGCAAAACATTTTCAGAATAATTTGATCTTATTTATGATCACAAAACTATAGAAACATCGCTGTCATGGTTTTTTTAGAAAGGCAATAGAATTCTGTATATTCAACGTGGTTTTCAATCCACGCTACGCTTAATTTTCTATGACACACCACAATTAGAACTTATTAATTTTCAATTATAGTTTCTTGTGTATTTTTTTACATGTAATGATTGCGGGAAATGTAGCAGGCAATTTGAATTTGAATGTCATGCAATCAACGTGAAACTGGTTATCAATATTGACAAGTGAAAAGAATCCATAAACTGATTAATAAAAGATCAGACTAATGAATAATTAGTCTAATCTTCTATTAATCAGTTTAGAATAAGTTTTAGTTTAGTCACATATTTTAGGAAAATGTTGTATTGGTGAGTCCAATAAAAACTCACCTATCAACACTGGTTTCAAAATTCATTGATTTATATATATTGAGAAATTAACATTTTCAGTTAGTACAGAATCATGTTTTCTCAAAGAAATTTCTTGATACCAAAAGATGGATTTATGGATATTGAACAGGATATTCATTAAGTTCATTTAAATTTCTGAATGTTGATGCAAGTATTAATTATTTTAACCAACAGAGCTAAACATTTTAATGCTTAGACTTGCTGAGATTACATGCAAAACATTATGCTAATAACACATTTTTGCTTAAAATATTTTTCTGTTTTAGCAATTGATATAGCAAAATAATAATGTAGGATCAGCTTGTCAATGTTACAGTATAAAATTCTTATTCATTTGACTTTTTGAATAACTTATCACAAATTATACCACTACTGTAAGTAATAATCAAGAAAACATGCTTAACTAACAACTAATTAAAAGGTTTCCTATTAATGCAAATACCTCATAACTTCAAACAAGGATTCAGACTGAGTAAATGACACAAATTTTAAAAACGCATATGGCTACATTTAACTATTGCATCAACTAATACTGGAGTCTGATATAAAACAGATAATACACCAAGATTAATTCTTTAATAGATTGGCTATGGGAATTCTAAGACATTGAGAGCATGACAAAAGTAGAGGATAACTTTCAATGAAATCAAATGTAAAAAACATGCTTATATTTCTTTCAAATACTGATAGTAACTAGTGTTGTTTAACTTATGCACTCTAACACTTTTACCACTATTTAACTATCTGCTCACATACCAAGCAATACCACTTTACACAGTTGCCTCAAGAAACAAACAGATGAAGATTTCATCCTATTCGGAACTAAATTGTTATAGAAATACCCTAGCCTTATAAAATATTAGTTCCTTAAACGGTCCTAGTTTATCTCTGAACAGTCATTTTTCACACACGAGGGCTAATTAAATTGGGACCAATCGTTAAAAGGGAATTCTGAACCACTACAAACATCTAAGCCCAAAGTGGGATTAGAACCCATGAACTGTTGAACCAAAGACAAGAGCAATAACCATTAGCTATCAACATGGGCCTTGAAGATCCGAGTATGTGTCAATAAATTCAAATATTATTCGACCACCACGAGAAGGCGGGTGAGATCTGTCTCTGGTGGAAGGGTTCATTCTTTCAGAGGTTAGGACAGTAAAATGATTTCGCAGTTTAGGGTTAAAACAAATTCTTCGCCCGTTCTTCTCTTTGGCGAAGAACACGATTTTCCCCTCTTCAGTCTTTGCTTTCTACTTAGCTTAGAAGGTTGTATTCTCCGCGCTCTCTTGCTTTTTAGTATTTTTATTAAAACTGTTCTTTTCGGAACAACACATGTCTCTAAAAGGGAAAACATTGCGTTCTAAAGAACGTAACATCGTTAATAACGTGCGTATATTTCTTGAAAATGAAGCAAAGTCTACTTCGCTTTCGATACTAATTCAGAAAGCACAGGAAAGTACTGCGGCTGCTACTGCGTTTCTTTTAGAACCGTCCAAAGAATTAAAAAGGAATCCAGGACTGATAGCAGGCTTTCAACTCCTGAAACAGCGTAATCGACCTGCAGAACGCAATGTAGTTTTGGACAATTTTGATTTGTGTGTCATTCGAAATACAGTAAATGAATTTTATGCGTCTAATAAAGTTTCATCCAAGGCATTTCCTCTTCTTCGGAAACTCCAAAAACTATATTTTCCCTTATATTAACATATATTATTTATGCGAAATCTGTATGAATTTTATTTTTAAAAATTTTGAGAATTCTTTGATGTTATCCTTTTTTATTTACTTGATATTATACATAAAATGTTTTGATAAAATATCTTATATAATCAAAATTCTTAAAAACTATTTAACTGATAGATTTTACTGAGCGATATATAAATATTTTATATTCCCTCAAATTATTTTAAATGATTCCATAGGTGCACAATATATTTCCTACTATAAACATATATGAATTAAAATAAATTCCACAACATTTTAAAATATTAGTATGTCGTAATATGATGAAATATGTATCTTGAATAAAAAAAGGCTGTAAAAAGTTTCTTTTTTGCATAAAATGGACGTTCCTTACATGAAAACTGTCTTCATCTAAATTAACAACAAACATATTCTAGAAAATCTCACCCTTCCCCATTTTCTCAAAAATTATTACGATAATACAACGAAAATAAAAAAATTTTGGGCACATAAATTATTTATCTTTCGGTGTCTACAGTTTTTGTTCCTGTTCTTGTGAACGAAATAAATTCTAAAA
>JAPDSC010073383.1:279397-291496 GCA_026290005.1 Latrodectus geometricus | reverse complement strand
ATATATATTTAAAATTGTATTTTACATTATAAAAAAGAAATTTTTATTTTATTGAACCATGTTTTTAAATGTATGTAAATATGCTTTTATGTATTAAAGTAAACTTAAATATATGTCTATAAAAAGCTTATGTAATGTTTAGTTGTTACTAATGTTATATTCTATATTCTTATATATATAAATATTTATATGTATACGTGTTCGCACAAATATGTATGTACATATTTTTAAAGTGCTTACTTTTCTATGTCATGACCAGTGTTATTCGTAATAATTAATATTAAAATGATTTTATTCGTAATATGAATTGTATCATTATTAACGGTTTGTGTTTATTATTTTTTGCATAGTAATGTATTTCACAACTTGAATTCTTGAAGACTACATTTTAGAATTCTAATGAGAATACTATATTTCAAATCTATGTCAGCCAGAAATTCACTATCAAATAATTAGTTACATCATAAAATGTATCACAAAAGATAAAACCTTTTTCATTATGAGTTTGCTTTGACATAATTTTGCATTTTTCTGAGTATACTATTCAGGATTTATATGTCTGAGTTTAATGTCATTTTAGTTCTAGAATTTGATTTTTGATGAAAAAAGCATGATAGAAAGAAAATCATGCTTTAAAAGAATAATGAATTTTCTCCTTTTTAATGGATTTTCCTAGATTTGTATGCACACATAAAATATTCCTAAGTTATATAGCTTCTAAGTGTATAAAATGCTGATAATGTAAGACATTTTACATATTTTTTCTCATTTTGTTTTTTATTTTTTCACAAACTTTTAGTTGTTAGGAATTCCATTTCGATTTTTCATTATAATTTAAAGTGATTTATTTTAGACACCATGAACTAAAATGAGAAAACATTATCTTACACTCAGAAACACAAATATTTTAATTACTTTATATTTATATATGTGTGTGTGTGTGTTTATTACATATATGATTATTATTCAGTATCATATGTATACTTATAATATATTTAACATTGTGTGTTGGAGTAGATAAAACAGTAATCTATTTTCAAACCATTCATTTAGGCCAAATACAGACTATTCTAAAATTTTTTCATTAATTATAAAAAATTTTATAAACATTTTTTTCCTGTTTTTCTAAAGAATAAAAATGTATTATGCATTGCAAAACAGTAATTTTTTTTCCTTTACAAATTTTGCTCCAATGAAAGTATTAAACCTTTCTAGTTATAAATAATTAAAAAAAGTTATAAATAACTTTGGCAATAGAAATATAGATATATTTTAGCTACTATAGAATTCCCATTAAAATTTTTGAAAATTCTAAATTACTTAGAATTAATTATGTGAATATGAGTAATTAAAAAACTCATGTTACATTTAAAATTTATATGATGACAACATTAAGTGTATAATAGAGTAAAACATAAATGAGTAAATAATTAAACTTGGCAAAAAAAAAAAAAAAAGTTTTAAAAACAAATAAAAAAAGGTCAACTTTATTTAATACTTCAAAATCCAACAAATTCAAAAATTTCATTTTAAATCAAATTATATAATTGAACTATAAGAAGAGATGTTACATAATAAAATGTAAGCATATACCAATTATTTTTTTGAATTACAAATAACAAGAACAAAAATAAAATTTACTATATATATTAAAAGGTGTACAATCCATTTGCTAGATTTTAAATATTAATTTACTGTATATAAAACTAATCATACCTCAATAAAACATTTTCTCTCATATTACTGTTTGATATTTTTTTAAAAACAGTGATTCAAAGAATTTTCCAAATAAATATTGTGATTATGGGGTATATTTAAATTTCACTTTTCATGCAATCATAATAAAAATAATTAATCAATAAGTCAGTTCTAATAGAAAATGACATCAACATTGCTTCTTGCACAGTTCTAATAGAAGAACATATTAATCTGGCTTTTTCTAATGATTTGTGTTACAATTAACAGAATTATGAGATTACCTTCAATAAATTGCTTTAAACTGCCTTCAAACTTACATTATGAATCAGATTTAACCGTTATACTGCTTAACATTATCAAATTCCTTTATTTAAATAAATAAACTAAAAGAAAGAAAAGTGTTTCTATAATTATTCATTTCAATTTCTTTTACAGGCAATCTTTATAATTTAAAAAGTACACTTATTTCTTCATTTAAGAAGTTTTAAAGGTAATAAATCTAAAGAAAAAACAAAAACTTTATTCAGAAAACATAATTCATTCTTCTATATTAATTTGTATTTAGTTTTTTTAAGAAAAATTTATCTCATCTTATTTCAAAACAAATTAACATGCAATGCAACATATCAAACATTTATTGCTATGCTATATATATATATATATATATATATATATATATATATATATATATATATTACTTATACAAATTTACTGCCTCTACCTAAAAATACATGCAGAAACCTATTTGAAATTTCTTTGTATAAAACATAATGCTCTAAAAATTTTAGATATTATATGAAAATGTTTAAGTCATTTATCTTTAGAACAACCACATTGATTTAAAAATATGTACATCATGTCTCACAACACATTTGCTTAAGTAATGAATATTTACTTAAATAAAAAAATGAAAATGAGGCAAAAATTATTTATAAGATTATAATTCATTAAAAAAAATTATCCAGAGTGATATTTAATCTTCTTAAAAATTGTGATAACAAAGTTTTCATCACAA
This sequence comes from Latrodectus geometricus, assembly GCA_026290005.1. Classification (NCBI taxonomy): domain Eukaryota; kingdom Metazoa; phylum Arthropoda; class Arachnida; order Araneae; family Theridiidae; genus Latrodectus; species Latrodectus geometricus. The sequence goes on along the minus strand of JAPDSC010073383.1, from coordinate 288,783 downwards.
TGTAATTTATAGAATATTATAAATCCTAGAATTTGATTCAAATTTTGAAAGATAGATTATATCTGATGACTAACTTTGAATATTTTTCCTAGCAAATACAATAAACGACTTAAGTCAAAAACATTTATCAAAAAAATATTTTTTTAAAGACAGAATGCTAGTTTGAAAACTGAAGCCTCAATGCAATTCACTGCTGTAAGTTTGGTGTAAACTTTGAATAATAGTGTAGAAACTTCGCAAATCTGAATTCAGCATCATAATTAACTCAACTTCTCTAATCCCAAGAGTCATTTCTAAATAATCTTTACAGTAAAAAATTTCCTCAAAATAAAAAAATTTACATATATAATAAACACTGGTTATTTTGGATACAATTTTAACTTATTTTTATAAACTTTACAATTTTTTTCCTCTTAATAATTTTTGATAGGAAATGCATATTAACAAAGGTATACAAACAAATTTTTTCTCTTAATATAGATGACATTGACAATATCAAAGGAACATAAATGAGAAAATGAGACAAAACTTTTAATTTAAAAAATTTGCATTACATTATAATTTTTAAAAAAAATTGCATTACATTATAAAACACTAGATAAAACTCTTATATTAGTTGCAATTAATTTTCAAATAAATTAAAACTTTAAGATTAGTTAATTTCCTTTTACATTTTTATATATATTTGAAATACCATAAAATATTAAACTTACTTTTTCATGTCTCAATTAAGTCAAAAGGGGGGTAAAAAAAAAAAGGAACTGAGGTATTAAAAAGATTATAACATATTTATCTTCCTTAAGAACTGAAAATCTATATAATTTTTTTCTTTTTTAAAAGGGGAACTAAATTTACATAACTTTTAAAAAAGGATGATAAAAGTTTTCCTTTAATATGAATAAAATCATATTTCAAACCAATTGTTAATACCTTGGAAGTTTTTAGTTTTTCTAACATATTAAGATGATTAGTACGCAATAAAAATGTCAATCACAATTAATATATAATTTTATGTAGTAAAGTCTTCTGGAATAGCTTTTGAATTTTGAGTTATTGGAAAAAATCCTACCTTGGACTTATCTAAGCTCCTAAGATTTTCATCTTTTATCATCTTTTCATATAAAGATCTAGCCAAGGAACTTCGTAAATAAGGTCTTACAGCCATAACAAGAATCACTGAATGAAACAATAAAATTCAGTGAATCTAACAAATTTTAAATAATTACAACATGCATAAGAAAAAAATAAATAAAATTTCAAAATAAATCATCTTGTCAACCTTAAGTAAAATTATTTAGATGAGAATTCATAACAAAATTTAACCATAGTATCTTTATGAAGAACAAAGAATGAACTAATTCATAATTAGTGATTTTATTTTAAACACATCTAACTGCTCTCTGTTTCATTAAACATGTATGTGAAGATCTATACAAATAACTTAAAGCCAAACTTAAAATAAATCTTCCCCAAAAAAATAAAATATGTGACTTTAAATGCCCATCAATGTTTTATTTTAAATAAGAATTGAATATATTTTTCAAATTATCTTGCTCGACATTATGTATGAAATAAAATAAACAAAATTTATAAAAGACTTATTCAGTATTTTTTATATAAGGACATTTTAAGAACCCTTTCTTGAGATTTCTATTATTATCTATGAAAAGTCCTTAAAGAATTTAACACAAATGAATGTTACAATAAAGCTTAATGAAATATAATGTCGATCCTTTATATTGCCTTAAAATATATTTTCCAACTAAATGTAGAGTTTGATAAATCTATTCATTTTATACACCTACATATAAATATTAAACTTTATTTGAGAAATAACTCAAATGTTATTCTTCATAATGAAGTCCAATCACAAACAACCAGTGAAGTCTTTGATTAGACTAAAAAGTAAAAAAAGAAATTAGATTAAAAAGTTATAAAATTGAAGAATTTCAAAAATTGGGATATGAAAATTTATGAAAGAATGGAGTTTCTTGGCAAAATATACTGAACAGTATAATAATACACAGCTAATGTGAATTTTTACAACATTGCATTTAAGAAAAGAAATTAGATGTCATTTCTAAGGAATGTTTCAAGATCCACTGTAGTAAAAATGCAAAAATATTACATTTAGCTTCCTTTTTAATAGTAGGCTTCAATTCAAAGAAAAGACTGTTAGGCATGATGTAAATTTAATACCTTAGCTATAATGTAAGGTTTGTCAACAACAAATTTCTAAATACTCACTAATCAATTTCATTGAAATGAATTTACATTTATATATAAACTAAGAACTGCGATTTGAAAGTGTAATTTGAATTTTAAAAATCACATAATATGATTGAATTAATTCTGGCAAAAGAGTATAAGCCTTTCGTAGGTATAGCATGTTATAAAAATCTGTATTTCGAATATTTAAATCACAATTTAAAATACTTTAAAAAATTTTAACTTCATTATAATATCTGCTTTACCTATTTCATTTATTTTTCTTACTCCATATATTTTTTTCTTACATACAGTGGTACAGTAAAGCTTCTAAGTCAATGATCAAATATTTGGTTAGGAAACTGATATAATTACCATTCTCTGCATACTTACTGTATCTTTTCTCAAATAACCATTCATTTTATAAATTTATAGCATTTTATTCACAATTCAAATAAAAAAAAATATTTAACGATATGGTTCACCACTCATGGTTATTTTCGGCACACAAGAACTAATTAAACTGGTACCTATAATTTAAAGTGGACTCTATACCCTTGAACATCCAAACCCAAGGTGGAATTATAAACAATGAATATTGAACCGAAGGTAAGGAGTATTAACCATTCAACTGCCAACTCAGCAAACTGTGATTTTAGCAGAGATATATCTCTCAAATTGTATAAAAAAACAAACAATACACAGAAGAAATAAAATAAAAGTAAGATGAATGTTGCAAAAGTTAAAGCTGTATTGAGAAACAGTATTGCTACAAAATTTTTTAAAATGTATGAAAAGCCTTAGGAAAATATTTTATACAGTGAAAAGAAATTTTTGGCAGTGACAGATTTTTTTTTTTTTTTTTTTACCCAATTCTTATTTTGCATAACATTAGATTGCATTCCAACGTACAGTTTCAATGTCGAAAATAAAGTGATACAAAGGACAGATAAAATTAAAAATTTACTTAAATCTACATTCATTTAACCAACACTGACAATGTAATTTTAAAACTTGAGTTATATAAATTATGATATTGAAAGTTTACAAAAAAAAATACATTAAAATTTAAAATTATGAAATAAAAAATGTAAAGCTACATGTGATTGTTTCATTGGCACTGGTTTTGAAATAAATATATTTTACTTATGTAATTTAATCATTTAGATTAATGATTTTAAAGGTGCAAGATCATAAATTAGAGCTTGCACCAGCCTTTAAATTCAGTGAAAACATAATTAAACAATTTACAAACTTGCATAATACAAGATTTAAAAAAAAAATCAGTTTTATTATTTTTTAGGTTTCTTATAAGAGCCAATTAAATGCTATCACTTTTAATCTGGATAATTTTTTAATAAATGTTAAATTTTAATAAAAAATAAATCAAAATATGAACTTGAATATTTTTATAAACACATAAATCTTGAAAAAATACCAACATCCAAGATGATTTTACATGCGAGTTTGAAATTTCAATAACTTAGATAACACTGAATGTGGAAAAATGTAATTAAGAATTCCTCTACTATACTGAACACAACTTTTAAAAATTATAGAGGAACTCCTAAATGAGAACTAATTGTAATATGTACATTATTTCCTATTATGATGTATATACAACAATAGTCTAATCAATAAAATTTTCTTTCTCATTATAAATTAAAAATTATTTTAAAAAATTGGCAAAACTATTAATAGCAGGGCTGTGCCAAATCGTAATGAACATTCAATAAGTAAGTGAAATGTACTTGATCTAAATGTTCTTCTACAAATAGAATTCAACAAACTATAACAAAATCAAAAGCAGAATGATTTATGAAAAACTTCCCTAAACACTAAATAGCTATAGGCAATATTCAACTTTTATATAACTTGTACACTACCGAGTACACAACCATTAGAAAAAATTAAATTTCAGTAATTGAACGCATTTAAACATTTCATGCAAGTCACTTATTACGATGACACAATAAATAACAGTCGCTTCAAATATTTGTAACAAATATAAAATAATGTGTGCACGACGTATAATAAAAAGATGTGATTTTGTATTTAAGAATTCAGTAGCAACAAAAGACAAATAAGTCAATATTGTATTTCATTGTTTTCAGCATATAAAATGAGTATTATTTTGTCTAACTAAGAAATTCTGGAATATTACTCAACCAAGAAGTAAATGTGATTGATTACTGTTGTGATATACTTTAAAATAATAATTTTAATAACTTATTTAAAATTAATAAGTTATATATATTTTATATAATAATAAAATCTTTGGTTTCAAAATCGCAAAGCATTAAATTTTGAATCTGCCCACTTTGTCAATATATGTACTACATCTTATTAGCAATTTGCAAATGATGTATACACTAGTACTGGCATATTTAAGCACATTTTGTATTAATCATACTGTTAATTTTATGTACATACTGTTTATATTAATCCTTAATAACAGATACTATTCAAATAACTTTTATCTCATGTTTATGTTACTTGGTTTAATGCATATATTTTTAGAAAAGCCAAAATCGTGTTAAACAAATGTAAGAATTACTTATTTGATCAACATAGCAGGACCAAGAATCTACATTAACAAATAAATATAAAGGATAAATCAAAATTACACAGAATTATTGAATATAATGTAATAAAATTTTTTTACGGATACTTCTATAAAACAAGTCTTAAATATTTCCTTGAAACTTTAACTGTATTTAATAAATATCGTAAATGTTTTCAGCAGTTAATGAACAATGTATTAAGTGATTAAATCATTAGCTTTGAACTACAAGAATAATGTAGAAAAAATATTTTTAAAATATAATTGAAAATTAAATTTATAATTAAAAAACTAATCTTTCTTTCTTAATAACGACAACTGAGAAAAAGCAATCATAGCAAAAACAATACATTGAAAATACACGTTTGTACAAATGTAAACAAAAACATTGCCCATTAAGCCTAACGTAATACAATGTTCCGGTAACATAATATACTTGCTTCATTTGGTAACCAACAACTAGTTAAAAATACTAGCGCTATAAGCAAATAAAATTATAAATGGTAAAGTGTATGTATTAAAAATCCTTTCTTAGTTTTATTGAAACAATATATCAACACTTTCTTGAAGTCAATCGTTGATCCCTTACCAAAATAGATCCAAAACATCAACAAGGTTGCACCGTAAAAGAGTCGCTTGGCGAAGTAGAATCTTGCCAATCTCGCCAACTGATGCGAGTAGAATAATTCACTATATAGTGAAACGAATAATAGTGGAGAAATGTGATTTCTGTTTTTACTGCTGATTTCTGTTTGGATATTAAAGATACAGTTACACTTCATAAAAATTAACTGTTGATGTTTCTTTGAATTTAATTAATTAATAACATTTTTGTATGTATTTAACAAGTCAGTTTATCATACAATATTCAAATGTTAAAACCATATTTCTCCTTTATTTCAATAATGTTTGCAGTTTTCTTCATTTTCATTCTATTCTCAAAATATTTTTTTATGAATATCATTTTATCTAACAAATAATTATGTAAATCAATGATTTATTCACCAAAATACGAATTCATTTCATACTTTTACGAAGAAATTCTTAACTAATTTTCTTCTTTTATTATATTTATAAATAAAAGGTCGTCTTTCTCGTGATTTAAAGAACCAATTTCTTTCAATGGCTAAATACAAAGTTCTAAAATAATATTTTTAGTTGCATGAAATAAGCTTCATTTATCAACCAAGAAAGTTCTAAAATTAGACCGATAAAAATTTTTTAATGTTTTTCAAATAAAACACTTTTTACCATTGAGCAAGTTAATGGCATTGGTTAATTTATAATTAATGCAAATATAATCATTTTAATTGAAAATTTAAAAGTTAGTCGTTGTAATATATCAAAAGGATCTAATTTAATTTTCAACTGAAATTAAGAAAATTTTAATCGACTTTCATAAGTATAATTAACTGGAATATAAAATTAGTAACTGCATAATTTTTTGCTCAAATTAAGTACTAAGGTTTACTATTTCTTTAATTATTTTCTATAATCTAGTTTTGAACAAGAACACTATGCAATATTTAAAATGTCTTTAATATAATAATTATAGAAAAGTAAAAATCAAGCAGTTATCGTAACACAGAACAGAACCCTTACAATTTTTATTATTTTCAATACTATTTAATAACGCAGACATAAAATATTTTCAAATATGATTTACTTAATTTTAAAATATTAATTTAAAATATTAATTTTATGTTTATGAACTAAAAATATTTGAAGTGATATCATTAAGAGGTAACAGAAAAAATTCAAATTATCAAAAAATTCACTCCCTCCCAAAAAATGATGCAATTTCACAAACATGCATACAATTTTATAAAAAAGTTATTAACTATTTCATAAATTAAAATAATTGTATTAATAGTTCAATCAAATATGATTTAATATTTATTTTAAAATAAAATATCCTCGCCTTTTGTATTCAGACATAAAAGCTGTAAATTATAAACTTAGTTTAGTTTATATTGATACATGTTTCCGGCTACATATTTCTGACGGCTGAAATCAGTAAATACCTTTAACCGACTCTAATTACTGAATCAAGATCAAGTGACGAGTTCGACCACTGAGTCGGTGAATTTTTCTTCAAACATTTAAGCTAACTGCGGAATATTGAATCTTTCAATATAATTGATCTCGATTATATTAGGTAACGAGCTTGTAACCTTTCTATCACGAGAACGGTTCTTTTTTCCTCGGGGCTTGAAATAAACATGCAAAAATATTCTCTTCCAGCTTATGTATATTACAATTATAGAATTAACTTTATCTAAAAAATAAAGTGTTATTGGGATTAAAAATACATTTAATACTTAAAATATTTTAAAATTAAAGAATAATTTTGTATATATGTTTTCCGTGAGTTTAATAAGAAAGTAGAATATAAATCCCAAAAGAAAGAATTAATAAGATTATATTTTATCAATTGTATAAGTTTATTTCTTTGTTAATGAATTATTGAAGCAAATATGTATTTTTATGTGTACACCTAAGTCTGTTTTTACACGGTCTTTTTGTACACGGTTTTGAAATAACACGGTTTGAAAATTGAATATTTTTAATTTTTTTACACGATTTTATTCCATTTAGCACGATTTGAAATTTTATGTACTTAAATTTTTTTTGTCAAATTTAATTTTTGCGAAGTATGTTCATATCACAAAAAAGTATTTATGAAAGAAAAAAGTCTGAAACCATCGATAGTATCGATAGTTTGCGAACACTAGCTTAAAGATTTAAGTGAATTCCCCTTTAGCGCGTACAAACAAGTAGGGGAATTCCCTTTATGTGCATACAATAAAATTTACTGGTCAGAGCAATTGAAACGTGTTAATATTTTGTGAACTGTCAATGCAATAAGACGTGTTTGGTAAAGAAATTTTTTGCAGGCAAATTTGATTTTCCATTAAATTTAATTTTAACGCATTAAGATAAAAGGTAAGCCAAAAAATATTTTGTATTTATTCAGTTATTTATGTTTTTTAATTTTGTTAAATATTTTATGTATCCCTAAAAGGAAATGTCAGATATAAAACTAAAACGGAAGGCAATTTCTTTGGAAAAATTGAATAACCTATTCTTTTCGTTCACAACATAGTTTTTTAGTTCCTGAACTTGCCATACATTTAATTTATATTACTTTTAAGATTAGAGTGCATATCTTTTTTATCATTAATTACTATGCTTGTGAAAATAAGCATTATATATTTGATTTAATAAAATAAACATGAATTCTTGTTCTTAAAAATTCTTGTTTTTCACTAATTTTAATAGGTTTTAGAGATTAGGAACAAATCACCCATTTTTGTATAAGATCAATGTCTTTTTTTACACGTTTTTTTTTTTTACACGGCTTCTTCTGGAACCAATCTACCGTGTAAAAACAGACTTAGGTGTATTTCAATTGACATTAAATTCATCCAAAGAATAGTGACTGGTAATGAAAATGAATTATCAGAATTTTTGTGAGGCATAGTTCATTACATAATAAATTTTCTGGTTTGTTTATTTTGCTTCTGTGCAAATATTAGTTTGGGGAAAAAGTAATCCATTATTTTTTCGGTAGTCGTCTGTAGTGATCGCTATCTCGTGAGGTATCTATCAAACAATTTCAGATTTATGCTCGTTGGAAAGGTGACATTTGACACTAAAATATCCTCTTGCGTTTTTTTGTTTGATTAATTCAGTTACTAGTACAAGGTTTTAAAATGGAAGACAACAAACAGAAAATTCGATACATTTTCGTTTTTCTCTTGTAACGGCGAAAAAGATATCCGGGTGGCTAAAATTGTGAAAGCTGTTTATCGTCCTATATAAGACTGTAACAACCAGTTACGTACAATTTTTGCTTCGTCGATTTCGTTCGGGTATTTTTGATGTTAGAGATACACCTCGCATGTGGATACAGCATCGTCGAAAATGTCTATAAAATATCAAAAATGATCGAAGTTAACCGCATGTCAGCAGTCGTAACGCGCAAGACCTAAAAATCTACATGAAAGCTGTTTTAAACCTTTTTACAAAGTGAATCCAAAAGAAGTTACATAAAGTTCACGTAAAAATAATGGATTTCTTTTTCCCCAAACTAATATGTCTCCATCTGCTTGTATTTAGTGATTGAAAAATGCTATGTTCCACTGTCAAGTGACGAGGTCAAGACCTGAGGAAAAACCTCTTTCAACAACTCGATGCACAAATGAAAAGTTTCAGTATTGTGATACCCATCGAAGCCACTGTATTTAGCTAACTAACACATATTTTTAAACCATACGTAAATAACGAGGTCAAGGCTTGAGTTAGCATTCCCTTTTCCTCGCCGTCCTATATTCTGCCTCCTAATATTGGAATCATATTTAAACGTGCATATACCCTTTACGTTTTTCCGTCATCTCAAGCCAAAATTTTAAGTGAAATCCTATCATTGTACTAACTTTCGAAGAATCAATGTGTGAACATTCAGTTCAATGTAGGCACTTAAAATGAATTTGATAATTTTTTCCTTTTTAAATGTATGCTTTTTTATAATTTTTAAAGTAAAACAGCATTAAAAATTTAATAATCGTTATATATATATATATATATATATATATATATATATATATATATA
>JAPDSC010073383.1:249933-273554 GCA_026290005.1 Latrodectus geometricus | reverse complement strand
AAAAAAAAAATATTAAAGCCATTTAGTAAGATAAAGATAATATTTTGATAAAGTATTGTAAATTTATCTTAGCTATTATTTCATATTAGGGAAAAAATGCATTCATTGGGAAACCACAATTATAACACGAAAAAAATTTCCTTTAATGTATTTTTATTAAAACGTGTATCTGTACTATATTAAAATTTGAAAATTACGAATAGACTTAAGTGAAAAGAATAGAATTATTGAAATATGTTATTGTATTCAGAGATCGAATATTATACTGTCTGTTTGGAAAATTTTATTTAAGATTGTTTTAAAATTTTACAACAAAAAAGAAGAATTACTTAATAAAGATTATTCCTAAAATATTTTGTTTAATAATGTTTGAAATTTATCCGAATCACATATTTAAGGTTACTTTTATTTTTAAACTTTCAAAAAATATTATTTAAAATTTTAGAATAGATTATTGAAAATTGATTTTTTTCTTAACATCACTTGAAAGTTGAATGGGAATTTTTAAATCTGTGCTCGACATATTTTTAATTCAAATTATGAAAAAAATATTCGTTAAGAGTTCTTAATTCACATAAGAATTCCTGCCTTAAACGAGAACTGCTATAGTATTGAAAAAGCTTAGCTCCTATATTAAATCTTATAATTATTTTCTGAGACATCTTTTTATTGTTTATTCACCCAAAAACTATGATAAAATCGATCAGTTCATCAAAGAAATCTTAATATGCATATATCTCGACGTAAGTAATTTCTTTTAATACATCAAGATATCAAAATAGGGAAAAATATGAACGGCCGTCATATTGAAATTATAAAAAATATTAATAATTTTGAGATCAACTTCGAAGTAAATTTAGATTTTTAAATACAGCATTAATCAAATTTTATTAAAGGAATATTAGTGAATATTAATGATTATACGGCCCTTGTTATTATCTGAACAATGTAACACAATGACAATCATCAAAAATGTAAAATAAAAAACTTTAGAAAAAGTTTCTTCCTGTCTTTATTTTAATATATGAAATATTTAAAATATAAATTGCTAAAAACGCAATTAATTCTTTTTCCTCCGGAGGAAAGCAATATTTTTATAGTTATTCTTTCAATGAAAACTTAAGTTTTTTTTTAACATACAATCTTGTTATTACATTGCTTAGCGGGCTTGCTTTTTTAAATTAAATCGAAATAACAGTTATATAGACGTATTAAAGGAATTAAAATTTTAATTATAAATTAGTTATTTGCTCATTAGTATAAATTTATTCATCATGCTATATGAATATACATTGTTTAAAAAAATAACTTCTAATTATTTACAGAATTAATTTTTTACTATTTAGCAATTTATTTACTTCAATATGAATTACTTAATTTTGAAAATTTTTTAAACCATATTGGATAGTTTAATAACTGAAGGTATATGTAAGATTTTTTTTAATATTTTCCGGGGAGGATTTTCGGTAGATAGTGAGTCGTGTTTACGAGAAGCATGGAAAGAAACCGGGGAACTCCCAAGCAACAAACCAACGCAGCAAGCAGAAACTCAACATTTATATTCCTTTGTTCATCAACAACTGGTATCGAACCTAGAACCTGCTATTCCGAAAGAACCCTTTCCATCTTTTTAAAAGAAAAACTAAATTTTAAATAATAGTTTGAAGCTTAAACGTTTTATTGAGAAATTTCACTTTTAATTCTGTTTAATTACTTGAAACTTTGTATTATTGGACTTCAGAATAAAACTTTCATAAACTTCGAAAATGAAAATAACGTAATACTTTGTTCAAAATCAATAAATTATTAATCTAACACCATCTTATATAAATTTGCTTAATTAATCTTAAAATGTATGACGTTGAGGATAACCAGTTTTCTCAGAAAATTTTCAAAACTTTAAAATCTATATTAACAAGTGATATAAACTATCATTTTTTAAGGATTGTTTGCATTTGTCTAAATTTATGTAACTTTAGTAAGCGTTAATAAATAATTTAAATAATTGGGTGAATTTCGGATGTAGTTTTATATACTTTGTGGAAATTGGTTGTATTCGTTTTTATATTATAGTTAATTCAGATGAACATCTGTCTATTGTACAAATAGACAGATGTACATCTGAAAAAAGAAGAACTTATTTTAAGTAATTTCTTTTAATTTTTCATCACAGAAATTTTGAGTTCCCCATTTCATAATGAATTTCATATTAGGATTTTATACAATGCAGCTTTAATGCATTATTTCTTGAGAATAAAGAAAGAAAACCCTATAGCAAAAATGCTCCCTTTAATAAAGAAAAAAAATATGAAAAATTCACAATAGAAATAAAATATGTTGATAAATGATCACTTATGGCAAACTGGTGTGTTGAGGGAAAGATACAATGGAACATAAAGGTATTTAAATTCCCTGTATTTGTGTAGCGAGCGCCATCTCTTGAATAAATACTTAATTAAAATATTTCAATAATACAATTTTTTGGAACTTCACAGAAATTTTACAAGGTTATTTCAATTTTAATAGTTAGTTTTTCTGGACATTTGGAATTTTTTTTCTTTTTTATCTATGGTTTTATGTATCATTTGACATTATATATGAAATTCTATCATTTTCTATTTCTGCATATTTTAAATGGATTTGAGAGTTTGACTGAAATGATATCAATAAAAATAATTATGCAGAACTAAAACTTTTTATTACAATTATTTCAGTGAGTATGAAATAAAACTTAAACTGTAAAGTTACATTTACTTTTAAAGCAGTTTTTATTGGTTTATATTTTAAATTCTACGTGTTTTATGTATATTGATTGATATCGATTTTTTGCATTCTCCGTTTTTATGCGCAGAATGTAAATTTCGAAGAGTAGGCCTAACAAAAAAATTGTCGCATTTCAATGACAAAAACTGCACATTGTTTACAAACATCTTCTTCTCTACTTTACTCCTATTCCTTCATTGTCTTCATCAAACTATAATTCACTTTGGAACAACGAAGTAGATACTCAACGTCCAGGTAAGACCTCCTTATCTTTAAGCCACTCATCTGCGCAAGCAAACGACTTTTTTTAAAATTAATTGACACTGCGAGCCAAATGTCTTTATGCTGCTAGACTTTTTTTTTTTTTTTTTGCACAGAATAAAATCATTTTTTGAACAAAAAAAAAAAAAATAAAATACTGCTTTTCACTCGCTTAGGTAAAGATTTTGATTGGACGAACGCTACAAAATTTAAAAAAGAAAAATAGCATCAACGATTTGATTAGATGCCTAATGATGGCATCATATGCTAAGCGATTTCTGTCGAATGAGGCTTAAAAAATTGCATTCTACGCAGATCTGGTGACGTAGCTGAAACGAAGTGAAGTAATTGGGCTGACGTAAGAAAGAGAGAGAGAAAGATACTCGGCTTTTCGCTTAACGAGGCAAGGATCCATAATAATGAGAAACATATTTTTTACTTTTATTATTATTTTAGCGATGTTCTAAGAAAATATTTTTTTCTCGTTATTCCACGTTCCACCAATCACTGCGAGTTTATCGATTTTCTTCATGATGCAGCAAGCAGATCAGATTTGTCAAGGCATGCGAATTATATTTTATTACGCCAGGTCATTTTTACCTTCACTTTGTAAGAAGATTGCAAGCTAATATTTTATTTCGCATGTTCTCGTTAATTTTTATCCTACAGCAATTGCAAAAAAGCTGTAAGTTCATGATTGAAGTATTAAATAACATTCTTGATCATTTCATAACTCATTAATTAAAATGCAGTATAAATTAATTTACAAACATACATATTACAGTATTAAGAAGTAATAATTAATTTAACAATCTAGAGACACGTTAAACACAAATTTCTTTTCTAATCGTTTTACATAATTACAACCCTGTTAAAGTATTTATTATATCATAAATAACTTAACAGAATAATTGTTTTTAATATCTAAAGATATTAATTTTTTTTTTTTAAAATTTGCATACATTAAAATAAATTTAATTTTTAAGTAGAGCTTTTATTGCTTGCATTAAAATAAGTCTTATTAATTACATTAATTTTCAATTAAGTCAATATATTTTACAGTCAATACAATTAATTTGAGCAATTTAACTGCCAATATAAATTTAAAAATTTGAAAATTAAATGATTTCTAGAAAGACTAACATTTCAAAAAATGTTTTCCCATTAGAGTTCAGAATATTTCATTTGAAAAATCATTAAATATAATAATGGGAAAGAGAAATAACTTAGGAAAAATTAAATTCATAAATTGTAAATTTAATTGATAAAATCATTAAATTAATATTACATTATGTTTAGTGCATTTGTAAGAGGAAAGATAATTAGTAAATTGCCGGTATATTGTTTTTAGTTCTTTTTAGTTCTTCTGTAAAGTAATTAATAGAAAAACTTAAAAAAAATGTATCAAATATTTTTTATATAAAATAATTATATTATTTAAACTGTTATTTGCAAAATACATATTTTTTCGAAGATTTTACTGTAAATTAAATGTTACACGATCTTTCAATTTCTTAAACGGATATGCATCTAAATTGATTTCATTATATTTAATTTTTAAATTGCTGAATAATCGAATTCCGGATATAAGAAGTTAAGATTAAAAATTCAATATTACAGAGCATATCTCTTCCCTTTCTCGTGAGAAATTTTTATTTTTTGTGTAATTTTTTTATACGTTAAGTTTGAAAATGTAAATGCCTATTAGATTCTCATGTTATTAGTTAAAATTTATTTTCAAAATTTTCTTATAACTTCGTAATTTTGAGTGCTAAAATCTTTCAGAAAGTGTTAGAGTTGTTTCTAACTTACGACGGCAGGAAAAACGTTGATAATTGAGTCCACTGGGATTAATTGAACATATCTGACTGGCACATTTTCTTGGTTGGTACTGTAGATAAATACAGAGGGGAAAAGAGCTCAATGTTATGCGGTGAACTTGTAATAAAGTTTGATCGAGAAATGAGTGCATCAGAAGATTGATAAAATTATTGAAAGATTTTTTTCAGTTCCCTCATTGCTTCGTATTTTTTATTACATTTAAAATATAATTATCAAGAAAATTTAATCGTTTTTCAAGAATATTAATTGTAGATAGTTTAAAATTATTTATGAAATAAAATTTACAGGTTATCTTAAATATAATATCAGAAAGTTTATTCTTGAATTTTACATTCTCCCTGTACTAAAATCATTGACTTTTATATAACAAGACAATTTTAGTTTTTATTGTTATAATATTTTATATACCAATATAAATTAGTTGTTCTTAATATAACATAGTTTAAGTAATAAAATTAAAACATTTTCAAAAATATTCAAGACGAGGACCCACTGTAAAATAAATAATCGAAGTTATGCATTCTTGTTATTAATTTCATGTTAAAAACTTATTACTTTAAGCACTGTCATAAATGAAACGTCAATAAAATTCATGATTTCTTTGCAACATTGTAGTTTTGTAACTGTTATATTTTCTTTCCTTTCACCATATAATTACGAAAAGGAACATTTTTACTTTAATGTAATATTTAAATTTAATTTCTCTGACAATTTTTTTAGAATATAATTAAAATAAATTATATAACACGCATACGTTGATATTTCATGTGACTTTTATTTGAATACGTTTAAGAAATTTAAATTCAAAAAGTCTCAAGTCATATTTGTTAATAAAAAACATATATTATCAGATATGGTTTACTAATTCATTTGAATGATAAATTTAAATAATTTAATAATTTTTTTTTACTTTATGTAAATTTTTGTTTTTTACAAAAAAATTAATAAATAAAAAAAAGCAAATTATTTCGCAATTATCATAAAGCAGATTTATAATTACAAATAATTAAATTTTTAAGTGAATTTTTAACATATTGCGATAGTATATTGATTTCCATATAAGATTTAATTGTTAGTAACCTTTTGCTTAAAGGTGATTTAAAATATTTTATATTAGGTTGGGGAAAAAGTTATCCATTATTTTTTCGGTAGACGTCTGTAGTGATCGCTATCTCGTGAGGTATCTATCAAACAATTTCAAATTTATGCTCATTGGAAAGGTGACATTTGACATTTAAATATTCTCTTGCGGTTTTTTGTTTGATTAATTCAGTTATGAGTATAAGGTTTTAAAAATAGAAGACAACAAACAGAAAATTCGATATCTTTTTAGTTTTTTTTTTTTTTTATAATGGCGAAAATGCTAACCAAGTGGCTAAAATTGTGAAAGGTGTTTATCATCCTATATATGACTGTAACAACCAGTTACGCACAATTTTGGTTTCGTCGATTCCGTTTGGGTATTTGGATGCTAAAAATGCACCTCGCATGGATACAACATCGTCGAGAATGTCTATAAAATATCAAAAATTATCAAACTTGACAGCATGTCAGCAATCGTAAAAATCTACATGAAAACTGTTTTAAACCTTTTTACAAAGCGAATCTAAAGCGAAGTTACAAAAAGTTCACGTAAAAATAATGGATTTCTTTTTCCCCAAACTAATATTTGTAAACTTCAACTTTTTTTCACAAGCGGAAATATTTAATTATACCAGATTTGAGAATCGAAATCGTGAAAACCAGAATGCCGTGATCGGATATAATCTGTAATGAAATGAATACCTTTCTAAACACGCGTTACTTTAACTACACGCGTTAAAAAACTCTAGTTAACTAATAGAAGTTAATTAAGTAAATTCCACATTTTCATAAGCAAGTAAAATGATTTAATTGAAAATGATATATTTTAATGAATAAGAACATTATAAATTATCATAGAACTTTTTGAATTTTATCCAATCATGAAATGAAGGAAAATATTTTTACCTTTTAATTAAAAATATTATCGTTTAATAATTAAACGTTACATTTTTTTAAATATTATGTAGAGTTATCTATCTTTGAATGAAGTTAAATTGTTGGTTTAATATTTTCATCTCAGCAATTCATAAGTTCTATTTTTTGGATCGTATTTCAGTAATTGGTAATACATTTTAGGATTCTAGAGTTGACAAATCTATTCCTTCAATATAACACACATGCGTTGTTTATTTATTCCAGGCAGTTTTTTAAAAATTAAAATTACAATTCTATACTAAATATTTCAGTACATATTAAAAATATTAAACATATACCTTTATATTACGTTGTACGAATTATAATGTTATTCACGATATACAATATATAATTTTATAAGAATAGAATATATGTGTATTTTAATGATAGAGGAGTATACGTATTGTTCAATAAAAAAAAAACAATTACAAAGAGCCAAGATAAACTTTTAAGAATTTTAGCTCTGGCATCCGAAAAGTAACAGGTTCAATACTTGATCTAGTCGAAAAGCATCGGGCATAGAAACCTAGTAGAATTAAATATCTGTAGTGTCTTTTCTCGCATCTTTAAAAGAGGAGAAGTTTACAGCTTTGATTTCTATCATAAAATCCATTCGAGTGTTATTCCTTCGGGTGAGTATTGGTTTTTGTTTAATAACTTAGTTGGCTAAAACAGAGAGCCGAAACATAGTACAATAATTCAGTTCTAGAATAACAAATTGTTTTCAATTGCAATGATTAACAATTCGAGAAATTAAGTAAATTATGTGAAATGTGATTGTAAAATTAGGTATTTAGTAAAGAGTTGGATTTATATGTTTCCTTGAGATTCAAAATTCTTATATACGTATTTCTTTTATCGATTTATGTATAAAGAGAAAAATGAAAATTAATAAAAACAAAGCGCTAGAATTATTCGGGAAAAATATTAACCTCTTATACTGTCATTTCCTTTTGATAAAACCTAGGGTTATAAATTATTTTCCTTTGTAATTATTTGGTTTTATTACGTATTCAAAATAAAACATAATTACTGTTTTTTTTCTGTAAATTCTGTAAACCAATAATTAAATCTTCAATAATCTGTAAATTAATTGATTTACAGGATTAATATTTCTCTTGTGAAGTGCTTATTTTGTTCCTTTATACAACCAAAAGAATAAATTTCATATTATTTCGTATATAGTATTGCAAATAACTAATTTGTTTTAAAAGTCTAGAATTATTCGGGAAAAAAACCAACTGTATTTCTAAATTAGTCAACGTCTTTGTTTCAATTGGCTTTCTATTAGTTTAATTAAATCAGAGATACCTTAAATTATATATATATTTACATAAATTATTTCAGAATTTAACATATTTGACAAATATCTCTATGTTTTAATTTATTTAATTTAATTTGTTTTATATTTAAGTTTTATAATAAATATGAAAAATTTTCCGGAGGAATTTTAGCATTATGGGATTTACTCTCTCTTGGTCTGCTATGCAATGAAATTAATTCGTTATTTTAAATCATCATGCAATTTCATTTTCAAGTTTTTCTATTATGAAATTTTATTGTTTCTAAATTTAATGCTTAGCATTTTTAATTGACACGTTGCGGCCACATCTTTCAATCTTTCAAAGTCTGCATGGATAAGCGACTTGAAATTTACAACCATTACAAAAATGAAACATTTAAAATTTAATAACCTTTAATTATTAATAGTCTTTAATATAGTAGTTTATTTAAAATATTAAATTAATTTAACTAATTTAGCTGAAAAATACCTAGATATATCTAGAGATAGTTTAATATTATATTTTTGCTAAGACAATTTTTAATAAACTGCTTACCAGTGAATATAGCAATGAATAACTTCAGTTAATAAGTATGAAAAATCTGCTGAAGCATTTCACACATTTATAGCAAAATTTTCACTAAACATAATATGTATTGATGCTGTAAAATTAAATTTCAAAAGCCAGATTACCAGTTTGAATATCATAAAATTTTATTTGATTATTTCAACTAATATAAAGTGTTTCTTTAGCAAAAGAAATAAATATAGTTGTTTTTAGTTATATATAGGTTCTTATTCCATTAAATATATTTAAAAAATTTCGTTTTGCATTTTTCATAAAACGCTGAAAATTTTAATATTTTTAAATTTTAACGTTTATAAGTTTACTAGTCGTAGATTATTAGTTTAAACAAATTTTCTATAAAAAAATTCCTAGATTAAATTTAAGTAAAAACTGCGGATAATGCAACATATATCTATCTATCTATCTATCTATCTATCTATCTATCTATCTATCTATATATATATATATATATATATATATATATATATATATATTGAGATTAAGGGAGAAATTCAATAAAATAATTTCCAATCAGTATTTTAAATATTACCTTTTCCTATAAAAACAATATATTTTAAAATGTAAATTTAATCAATTTCGAAGTTTCAACATTTATTTATATGTTAAGCAGTATGATAAAATCAACATCAACTCTATAAGCTTTTAAAAAGTTGAAAAAAAATATTTTATTTCTATTGGCTATAAACCTCTATTTCAATCATGATTATTAAGGGTCATAAGTAATTTTATTAAAATTAATAAAAACAGTTAGACATGCATAATAGTAAATATTTGGCAAACAGATTCATTTACACAAAACTACTGTTAGTGCATCATAATAAGCTTGAGGATTAAAAAATTTTATTGCATGTGTTCCTATTATTGTTATTATAAATAATTATAGAATTTATATGCTATTTTCAAGTGCAGTGTAGTTTTATAAAGCTGGACATATTTCCAAAGTCTCCATATTGTATTCTTGCAGATGATCCACTAGTATATTTAAATACGCGTGGATGATTTATCACAAAGAAATGAGATGATTTATTATAAAGACACATAAGGAAGAGGAGACTTTTTTGTAGAAGAAACTTAGTCTTTTCTGAAAAGAGAATTATCTTTTGGAGAGGATATGCTTAAAAAAGTCATTTGTTTATTTTTAAAGTCAAAATAGTGAAAAGATGATGTTTTTGATGAGACGAAAAAATCTTATTATTCCGCAAAGAAACAGAAACTCATTTTTGTTTCAAAAAATAACATAAGTTATTTCTTTAGATTAAATTGAAGAATACCTTTCTTGAGATTTGCTGGGAGGTTATTGTAAATAAATATAAATAACACATTAAAAATGCATATTTTAATTAAACTCCTCAACAAAAAACAAATTTATAAAAAAATATATTTATTTTTCATTGTAAATAAGGAAAATTGAAATAAGATATTTATTTTTTTCACCTTTTGACAAAAGTACACAATTGAAACATGAAAAATTAAAAAAAAAACCTATTATTAAAAATATTCTACTCCCAATTCTTAAAATTATAATTTTTGAATAGTAATAAAAAATTACAAAATCCGAATTTACACTGTTATAAAAATGTTATACTGTCATGAAAATTAATTTATCTAACTTTTATCATCGTCTATTAATATATATTTAATAAATCATTATTTTAGTCTAAAAATTTATTAATAAAAATCTGCTTTAAATGAAATATGTGCTTTAATGAAACGTAAATAATCTATCTTTTATAATATTATTTGCAATTTGTAGTTTTAAAAAATAAGAAATTGTATGAAACAATTATAGCTTTACGACAAATTAACTAAGAACAAAATTAAATTATTCTGTGAAAAACTAGCAATTAACAAATATTTCTTAATGCAAAAGAAGGCTTAAAATGTTATGAACTAAAGTTAATTAAAGTGTTAGCATATCATTAAATTTTAGTCATTAGTGTTAGAATTAATGTCAAAAGTTTCTTAGATTCTTGGGAGATGCTTTAGAGTGATCAACAAAATCAATATATTGATCTCAAAAGCAAAAATACATGAACAAATTTAATTTTGATTCATTTAAGTACGCAATTGTACTAATGTTGGATATAATGTTGTATAGATTAAAACAGTCATATTATGATATTATTTTTCACAATAAAAATCACTGTAAAAATATTCATAAAAATTTATTTGGGAAACACATATTTGTAAAGAAATTGCATCTTCAGTTCTCCTTTATTTTCGAATAGCAAATTAATTAGTAATTCTGATATTCTTCGTCATAAAGTTTATATGGTGTAGTCGATCTGAAAAATATTATCGTTTATATATTATGTAAGTTATTATTATAAAACATAAGGAATTATTTTTGCATGAAATAACAAAGTTAATATGTCATACAAAGTGTTCTGAGTGATGTTTGTCAGATTATATGAAATGCCTAAATATATTCAATAATTGAGTAGTAATAGTTGTTTGATACGTTAATAGTTGTCATGAGAAGCAGATATATTATTCTTGGTGAAACTAACAACTGCATTTGTTTTATATTACAATTTTGTTATTTTTATTTATAAAACACAGTATGTGTGTTAATACTTTTATTAGAAAAGGCAATGTTTGATATAATGAAAGAGGAAATATAAATAATATTACATAAATAGAAAATTAATAGAAAGCTCTTAGCAACTTGCACTTGAATTATGAAGCAATCAAAAGTTGAATGTTTTTTCATTTGTAAGGATTTATTTTAGCTTTAAAAATAAATTTACTTTCATTATAGTTCATTAATCGTTTATTTTGAATTTTATACTTCAAATAATTTAAATTAATATTTTAATTCAAATTTCTGCAATTCTCACTTATATAACCTATATATATAACCTTTTAGAATTTTTCAATTATATAGTGAAAGAGTTTATGATTTTTATTTTAACATTTATTCCATTTTATACTACCTCTGAAATAAAGAATTCTATTTATATGTGACATAAATCACATGAAAACTTTTTTTATCACTCTAATAACTTATTTGATTAAGTTTTAAAAAATAATTTTAAAATATTCTATTACATAATAAGATAATTTAATTATTTATTCGAAATAATTTACATTATATTCGTATATCGAAATATGAGACAAATTTCATGTTTTATAGTATTTTTTTATTTTTTTTTATTTTTAATTTTTTTTGTAAAAGTCAAGATTAAAATTTAAAATTAATTTAGATATATTTAGAATAATTCAAGTTAATTTTTAAATTTAAATGAAGCAAACATATTGCATATTTTCGTTTCTTTTTTAACTTTTTCAATTTAGCTCTGTAGAAAATTAATTTATGCTCTTGAAAAAGTATCATGTAAATATGTATGTATAATATATAATAAAATAAAATCTTAAAATTTACTGAGAGAAATAATCTTACACAACCTTTACAAATCATGCTTTCATTGTAAACAACAACTTAATTCAGTTGATAACATTTAAGATATTATTGAAATACATTTTTATTAAATATTTGAAGTCTATTCAATAACGAAAAAAAATTTTGAATATCAGAACTGAATTCAAATGCATTAAATAATTATATAAAAAGAAACATGAAATATTTCTTACATTTTACATTTAATTTTACTTATACCGTTTAGATAGTGCATGTAAATAACTATTAATCAAACAGAAAAAAATTATGACAATTTCATCTATAATTTAATGAAGAATAATGTAATTAATGGGTTTCAAATCTAAAGCCTATGAATGATTTTAAATTTTTTAAGATTTTTTATAAATTATTTTATATATAAATTGTGGAAAAAATATTGTAACAGAAAAAAACATTTTTTAAAATGCAATGAAAAATAATTTTTTTAATTATCTGCTGAAAATACTGAGAAAACTTTCAGCATAATGTTGAAAGCAATGTATTACGTGTTTGTTATTATTAATTTTTGGAAAATTTTTCTTACTTTCAAAACATACTTAATTTGTGTTTAATTACTTTAGCACCAGTGAAGTAAACTAACAATATTTTTATTGAGATATCAAAAAACATATAAAATAAGCAAATATGCAAAATAGAGCTACAAACTTTTCCATTTAAATTTTTCTTGAACAAACTTGATTCAATGCAGCGGATTCAGAGAAATACATTTTTACCATTGGTTGAAATCAAGTTTTACGCCTAGAAAAATATATATATATACTTGGGCAGGAAATTTATTTCGAAAGAAATAAGAAATGGATTTTCCAACAGTAGCAGTTCAAACTCCGTGCACGCACGTGCCTAAAGTCGTTCTACTTTCTTCGGAAACCCTCCATCCCTCCCAGACACGTGCTTCCTGAGGTTATTGACCATAAACTTGGAAAAGTGGGAAGGAGAAGCTTTTCAAACATCTGTAGAATCACAACTCTCACTTTCAATACAAAAGAAGAAACGAGGTCACGGCGACCCCCACAAAAATAGACCGGAATGCTCCATAAAGGAAGATTTCCCTGCATTCGAAGGAAGAAACGGAAAAAAAAGTGTCGACGCTTTCGATTGAGAAAGCGGTAAAACACACTAAGATTAACTACTTTCCCTTTTATGTGGAACACGAAATCTTCCAGGTTATTTATTCTTGATTTCACTAAATACAATTTTAAAAAATGTAAATTTATTCATATGAATTAAACACATTTTTAAACTGTTTCAGTAATTTTAGCTCCTATGCCAAAATATGTTTTACGAGCTAGTTAATTAAAAAATAGTTTATTTATTTAATGGAAACAATCACATATTTTAAAACATGCATTTAGATGTGATATTTTTTGTATTTTGAAAAATAAATTACAGTAATGAGAAATGTTTAATAAATATGATGTATATGATCAATGAATATATGTAATTAAAATAGGACAAAATGTATCAAATAAAGAAAAATGTTTATATATTATCAAAGAAATATGTTTTACACTTAAAACCAATGTTGATCGATAATTATTTTAAATTATTTTATGATAAACATTATTTCAATTGATAAAAACGGTGCTCATATGACTCATTTTATTTTATGAAAGATTCTTGTATTCACTAATATTAAAGTGTGGGTTAAAATGTTTATATTTACTTAATTTATGATTGTTAAAAAATACAAATAAATTTCATTATATTTTATTCATAAATAAATTTATTTTTTCTTTTTATATAATTATATACATATAACATATATAATTAATATTAAAAATAAATAAATTTCATTTATTTTAATTCATAAAAACTAAATTGACTCATTCAGTTTTACTTTAAGAGAATTAATATGTTTTGTTGAAAACAATTCAGTACAGAGAGTTGTAATAACTTTAGAATAATTGATGTCTTAAATTGTATTAACATGTGTAAAAGCACAAATCATTTACCTATGCTCTACCAATAAAAATATATGTTTCATGTAGTCACATCATTAATGATATAATTATATATTTAATGTGCATAATGATACTATTCTAGAAGAGTTTCTACATTATTGGCCTTTAAAATTGCTAAAACAGGAAGAAATGCAGATAACAAAATGATATTTATTGGACAAATATATTATACTAGAAATAACAAGTGATTAAATTTAAAAAAAAATTTGGCTGGATAGATCCTGAGAAATCAGTACCCAGAACAAACACCTCTGGCAGTAATAACAGCAGTTAAACGCCTGGGCAATGAGTCAAACAGAGATTGGATTGCATGTACAGGTACAGAGCCCATGCAGCTTCAACACGATGCCACAGTTCATCAACAGTAGGTCGTCGAGCCAGTCGCTCGGCAACTATTGACCACATGTTTTCTACTGGTGAAAGATCTGGAGAACGTGCTGGCCAGGGCAACAGCCGAACATGTTCCGTATCAAGGAAGGTCCGTACAATACTGGCAACCTACGGTCGGGCATTATCCTGCTGAAACTTAGGGTTTCGCAGGGCTCGAATAAAGGGTAGAGTCACGGGTCATAACACACCAGAAATGTAACGTGCACTGTTCAAAGCACCGTCAATGCGAACAAGAGGTGACCGAGACGTGTATCCAATGGCACCCCATAACATCACGCCAGGTGATGGACCAGTATGACGAGACGAATGCACGCTGCCAATGTGCGTTCACCACAATGCCGCCAAACATGGATGCGACCATCATCATGCTCTACACAGAACCTGGATTCATCTGAAAAGATGACGTCTCGCCATTCATGCACCGAGGTTCGTTGTTGATCACACCATTGAAGGCGCTCTTGTCTATGACGCAGCGTCAAGGGAAGCCGCAGCCATGGTCTCCTAGCTGAGAGTCCATGCTGCTGCAAACGTCGTCGAACTGTTCGTGCAGACACTTGTTGTCTTCCAAACGACCCCGTTTCTTGACTCACGGGTATTGACGTGGTTGCACGATCCATTACGGCCATGCTGATAATATGCCTGTCTTCTCGGCTGCTAGTGATAGGTGGCCGTTGAGATCCCGCATGGCGTTCCGTATTACCGTCCTGAACCCATCGATTCCATATTCTGCTAACAGTCATTGGATCTCGACCGACGCGAGCAGCAATACTGCGATAAGATAAACCGAAATCCCGGTACGCTACAATTCGACCTTTATCAAAGTTAGAAACGTGCTGGTACGCATTTCTCCTTCTTACACGAGGCATCACAACAACTTTTCACCCGGCAATAACGTTCAAATGCAATTTGTGTATGAGGAACCGGCTGAACAATTTCCTCATTTAAACGCAATGCAGCTGTCGCTACTAGCTCCTGCTTTGTCTGAATGCGCTGAAAAGCTAATCTTTTGCATATCACAGCACCTTCTTCCTTTCTTATAAATTTCACGTCTGTAGCATGTCGCCTTCTTGGTGTAGCAATTTTAATGGCCAGTAGTGTATATTCTATAAAGATAATATTTTAGAAAATATTTTCGTATAATTAATCCAGCCTTATCTGATGTCATAATAATTTTGTTTTATTTTCACATCTTTTGTGCGAAAAACTTAAATGGGATTTCATAGTTCAGATATTTTTTTATCATCATTATTTTATTTATGATTTGCTAATTTTATGTTTACCTTTCTAATTGCAGAATTTATTTAAATAAAAATTTCGTGCAAGAACTAATTGTTGTATTCATTATAATCATAACAATTGTATTATTAAAAATTATTGAATTAATAATATCTTCTCTTGATAATTTTTTTTATTAAAAAGATCTGTTTCATAATTGAACTCATAAACAAATTGGAATACATTTTTTCTTATAATAATTTAACTCTGAAAGGAAATTTTTTAATACTACTTTTTTGACCAATTTAGAGAAAAGTTCTTATACACATCACAATAAGAATGAAAAATATCATTGTATAATATTTCATTACATATTTTTATTAAAATGTCAATAACAATTTTGTGATTAGTGCCATATAGCACGCAGAAAAAGTAAATTTAGGTTTTTCTTTTAATTAAGAACAGAATTACTTTTATTATAAAACTTAAATTAAGATTAACTTGGATATGTTTTATTGTAAAGGAAATTCTAAAAATGAAAACGAAAATATAATACACTGCTCAAAACAATTAAAGGAAATTGTAAGTTTTATATAAAATAAAGATATAAGCGAATTTTTTTTGCCGAAATTGGGAGAAGAGATTCACAAATGTACATTTTTTCTGATTTTCAAACTGTAGAGTATGCTAATTTTGAGTTCAACGTCAAAAATCTCACTTCAACGGCAGTGAATGAAATTTCACTTTTAACTGAATGAAAGCCAATGAAGACAAGGATGATCAGCATTCAGTGACTGTTTTCTTTCGATGAGTACGATATCTCACCGAAGTCATTTAACTGATTAAGAAGCTTGGAGAGTTGTTGGTAGGTTAGAAGTGGGCCAAACTCAAGCCGAAGTAGCGCAAGCCATTGGAGTGTCCCAAAGTGTGATTTCCAGGACCTAGAATCATCGTTTGGAGACTGGAAGTGCATGGCGAAGACCAGGACAACGTCGTAGACGGGCAACAACGCCCAAGGAAGATAGTTATTTAGTGCTAACGGCTCGGAAAAACCGAAATATGAACGCTACTCTTCTCCAACAACACCTTTGCTCGGCTACTGACACACGTTTCAACTCAGACTGTTCGAAACCGACTCCATGGTGCAGGTCTGTATGCTCGCCGACTTATGGTATGAGTTAAACTAACATCAAGGCATCTTCGCAACCGCAGGGAGTGGGCAACAGAGCATGTGAACTGGAGGAGAAATGAATAGAGCAATGTTCTTTTTCTGACGAGTTCCGTTTTTCTGTTCATCCTGATAATAGAAGTATTTTCATCTGGAGGGACAGTGGCAGTAGGAATAATCCTGCGTTCGTGCATAAAAGTGTCAGATTTGGCGGTGGGGGAGTGTTGGTGTATGGTGGCATCTCCACTGACTGGTGCACAGACCTCTATATCATTCGAGATGGACCTCTGGCTTGTCGCCGATATAGGGATGAGATCCTCAGACCTATTGTAGTCCCTTACGCTGCAACAATCGGAGATGACTTCATTTTAATGAACGATAACTGTAGGCCACATCGTGCTAACCTGGTGGAGGATTTCCTTTTCGAGTCGTACGAATGAAAGGGCCAGCGCGTTCTCCAGACATGAATCCAATAAAGCACGTTTGGGACGCTCTAGGAAGACGAATTGCTGGCCACCAACCACCCTTACAAACTCTCCAAGAACTGGAACGGGCTTTTCTGGAAAAGTGGGATAGAATACCCCAACTCGAGATTAATAGCCTCATTGACTCCATGCTTCTAATGTGTTCAACGTTGCTGAACTTCACATGAAAACCATACCCTCTACTGAAAATGATTTCCTTTGAAGAAAACACCTTTTCTTATTCCTTTTCTCTCATATGCACAAATTGGGTTTTTTTCCTTTTGTACACAAATGCGCAATAAAATGCATTTTTATTCTGCCAAACATGTTTAATTTATTCTCATATAACCTACTACGTCTGACGACCATGTATCAATCAGCCAAAAAGTTTCCCAGCCACAAGATCCTAAAACTACAATATCTTTTAATTGTTTTGAGCAGTATATTATACTAAAACACTAGAATTAATTTTGGACTTTTAAATTTAAAAGAATCCAATAAATATATTTATGATTAGTTTATAAAACTTTATTTTCTATTTATTTGTAGTTATATAATAGAAAAATATTAATTTTTTTATTCTTAAAATTTTACATGCATTTCATTTTGATAAACGACACGTTATTTGCTCTTTTAGGATTGATTTTATATTTTAAAATTATTAATATATTTATAATTAAATTCAAATATTTATAATAAAATTTATTTTTAAATCATTATTTTATCGTTTCACAACCCTGATGTATCTTACTTATTCTGAATTTTAGAGCCTTTCATTTTTTTAATTTCTTTCTCTTAATAATTGTATTCATTCTGAAAAATATCATATTGGTTTAATACAAGTATATGTCAAAAATTGAAATAATAATACTAAATTGCTATTAATCAAGTATTGTGCTCATTTTAAATTGCACACATGTGAATCAAATAAATCAACGATTCATGGTGAAAATTACCTTATCAATAAATACATGAATCAAATACTTATTATTATAAAATATTCCGTGATCCAAGTCAATATTCCAAGTCATTTTATGAATTTAGCATTACTGAAATGTAACGTGCAGTGCAATTCAGAACTATTCTGATAAAAGCTAATTTCCATATTTCTGTGATCCAGAAAATTTGTATACTTTTCTCCTTTGTCCTTTCCACCGAAAAATATTTTAGATTTTCTCATATTTATTCAAGAGAGATCAGATTATTCAGGTGAATTGCAATGTAGAAGAATGGAAGGTAATAAAATGAAAAATCAATCGCTCGTTATGTAAGAGATAAAATTGGCTTATGATAAAGAAATATCAACCATTTTCTCGGAAACTACAGGAAACTATTGCAAACAAATGCATTATATACATTTTTATCTAAAGAGTAGGGAATGCATTATTTACTTTAAAAACCGTAATTATAGATTATATTAAAAAAGGTGATATTTGTTCTGGAACACATTTTGTAACTATCAAAAGAGCATAAATCCAAAGAATCTCTTAAATTTCATCTCAAAATGTTGCAAAATTCCTACAGATACATTTTTCTTGTAACATATTTATATTTATTTTAGAGAGAGCAAATTAATAAAATATATTATAAATAATAAAAACTTCGATTTAGTTGTCTGGATTTTATATATGACCAATTACTTCTACTGAAGTTTATTTGACTTAAAATTGAGAAGTATTTATTTGATATACATTAAACTACAACTACTCAAAACAATATTAAATATTTATTGAAAAGCACTTAAAATTTAAATTATCTTTCTTGAATTTTATTTAAATGCGGTGTAAAATTGATTCTGATACCGTGAATAAACGATATGACAACTCTCATTAATACTGATTACTTTTTTTAATAAGGAAATATTTCTGAAGAGAATACTTCTCAGGAAATTGAAAGAATATTTATATATGAGAGATATTTGCGATCAAATTCAAGAAATCAGACAGTTAAAATTCAGCAATACAAACTCTTTTATTTATTAAATAATCAAATGATATAAATATCTCAGATTCAAATATTTATTTGAAGCATTTATAAATAAAATGAACAGTTATAAAAAATAATAGTTTTATCAATGTTTAATATATTTATAAACAAAACATTTAAAAGTCTTTAAATGTTGATGAATAATTACTTCTTTATAAAAAATATTTAATGACTACGATGAAATTATAAGGAACTTCATAAAATCAATACAATCAGCATATAATTTAGAATTCTTTGACTATGCAAAGCGTTTTTAATAATTTTATTTAGAAAATTTAACTAATACTTAAATTATGCAATCTAATAATAATTATCGTTTACTAGTAACATTTCATTTATCTGAGCTTAGATATTTTTTAAATAATGACATAATTTTTGGTGAAATGTGAAAGCATCAATTTAGGAAATATTTTTTTACATTTATTAATATTTGTAGACATTTTTTAAAAAATATTTTTTCAAGTTATACTTGTTGCATGTAATAACACTTTTGATAATCATAATACTTCTAAGTATACAAAACTTTTACAGTATTTCACAGATTTAAAAGTTGAAATTTTCCTTTAAAATAAAAAGTTAAGAATAACTTTTTGTGAACTGATAAAAGTTAACAACAATATAACAAAATCTAATAAAATATGCTATTTAATATAATATTTCTCTTTTAACTTAATTGCGCATAATACTTCTAAACCGACTCATGGAAGATATCTCTAAAATTTGAGAGGGAAACAATTTTTCCCGTTTTTTTGTATTAGAATCAAACATCAGGACTTAATCAGTGGCACCTTTGATATATATTGTGTCATCACAAATAATTTGGTAAACTCAATTATAAAATGTCTGGCTCTATTATCTTTATTTTTATTATAAAGTTACCAAGAGTGCACTTTTGAATAAATTTGTCTCATTTCAGTTAATACATTTTGAAATGTTTGTTAAAAATCAGGTGAAAATATTTAAAGTATACTTTATTATAAAATAAAAATGTATTTATATTTTTTAAAATAATAAAAGAAGGCTGTAAGTAATTGAAAATTATCTAATAATGTATTTTATAAGATGAATGAATGTATGAGAGAAGAATGTTTAAATTAATGAATGAAAACTTTATATTTTAGGTTAAAAAATTCTGCTTTTTTTATTAAACACTCTGAATCTGAAAATAAGTCTTGATTATCATGCATAAATAATGTCAGTTATTAATCCATTAAACCACAAAAACAGTTAATTATTTAAAATAAAAAAATATATTATCTTAAAATTTAATTTCCTTTTTTATTTTTTTTTTAGGAAACAAGGAATAAAAAATTTAAGAATAGTTTTGAAAGTTCATATATTTACATAATTATATATTTGTAAATTTAAAAATATTTTGGGTAATCTAAGTTCATTTTCTTTTGAAAAGTTTTAATGTTTATAAATTTATGGAGGATATATTCTAATAAGCATTATTGTTTTTAAGAATATAAATCACATTATAATTTTATGGTTTTCTTTTCTTAAGAGTTTTAATGTAAAAATATTTTCTCCTTTTTAGTAATATAAGAATTAGAAAAAATACGTATTTGCGTTCTATTATATTTAATTGTAACAAATAAATATTTATTCATTTAAAATATAATTTTTTAACTTACTTCTGCATAATTTCACTTAAGAGATTCTAATTAAGAGATTCTAATTTTGAAAAATGATAGATTGTTGAAAAATACTATTTTAGATTTGCAAATTTAAATTTGTAAGCTAGTCAAGACATATTTCTCTCAAATAATGAAATAATTTTTATGTGCAGAAATATTCTCACACTAAGCATAAATTCTGTAAACAGCATAAATTATGTATCAAAATGTTAAATGAATATTTAGAAAAAAATAATGATAAATGATTTTAGGAAATGGGAAACCACACACTTTAGTAGACTTTATGAATAATGATACATCAAAAAGCTCTCTAAAAAAGTTTTAATAAGATATATTTTTTTTTAAAACTAAGATATATTTTTAATAAAAAATATATCTTATTAAAAATAAGGACAATGTATTTATTAAAACACAATAAAAAATATTTGGCAAAAATAGTGCGATGATAAAATAAATCCTTCATTCTAAAAATAAATTGCAAGATATTTTGACACATTTGCTTTTAAAACTTTGTATCCATTAGATTATTTGAAAAGTTATTAGATCAAAATTTATTTTTTAACAATATTAAGTTATGTCAATTTATTGCTCAAAGTTCACTTTTATTTCATAATTTAATATTTAATTACAAAAATCAACGCATGGAATCAATTAAGTAAATGTTCTTCATAAAGTTCAAAAACTTTTTTGGTTTTTTATTTTATCATCAAACTTGCAATTTCACTTCAAAATTTCAACTGAAGCTTTTAAATTTTTAATTATAAATTTTCTTCGAATCAATAATCAGGTTTTTCAAAGTGACTTTTCTAATGAAATTTAAATCAAAAATAAAAGTCATATAACAATACAATTATCTCATTTTTTATTTCATAATTTTAAATGTATTTAATTAAGAATTTTAACTAATTGAGCAATACTTCTTATATTTCTAAAAGCAAATTATTTTTAAATCAATTTTCATATTATGAAATTTAACCATCATATTTACATTTAAGCGAGTATGATTCCTTTTAATTTTTCAATCATAATAGGTTCCAATAGATATTTTAGCTTTTAAAGAAAGAACTTTTTCATTAAATCAAGAAGTCAAATGCAAGTCGTTGATTTCCTATTTTCATTTTCAATATTTATTCTGTTCATTACTTTTTCTAAATATTGTATCTTCCATGATTGATAATTTCATTTCCACTGAAAGTATTTTTAAAAAAGTTATTCGTGTTTTTTTTTTTCAAGTAAATGTTCATTATGAATGGAAATTACAAATCATTCTGGGAGTTTTACTGTAATGTATTAAAAATATTTTACTGAATAATGTTTGTAAAAGAAAAAATTCTCAATTTTTATAGAATTTTGTAACTTTTGATTTATTAAATCATTCACATTTTTAGTAAATAAAAATATTCTAGACATTTTCCTTTTTATAAATTGCTAGAATGTCAATGTTTTATATTAGCGACATTGTGAAAATGTTTTTTTCTGTAGTTTTATATTTAAAAAAAATGCTTAGATCAATTTTTACATACTAAAAAAATTCATAGGTAGGAGTTGAATTCCATTAATTCTGAATGTATGATTTGTGAGTAATTGTTCCATTTTCTTTACTTCTTATACCAAGCAAATATTAATGTTTTGCTATAATTTTCTTGAGAAATGGGACAAAAAATTCAGACTTATAAATGAAAGAACAAAATTTCAATACTCAAAACTATCAAAATGTAAAACTATGTTGAGAAAAGCCAATTAATCATTTTCCAATTACAATATTTCAAAATGTAATCTAAAGTACTATACGTTAAACTTGTTTCAATTCAATGGGTATTTACGAAATGCTATGTAATTTTTAAGTTGTGTCAAATCATTGAATAAGCCGTTTTCTTAAATATATTTTAAGTGAAAATTATATTTTATTACAGTAAAATTTTTATCATTATATCATAATATGATACAATGTGTTACCTGATACTTCTCTTTTACCATTTGACGCAGCCTAAACGATTATCAAGAGAGTTTTACTACTAATTAAAACATATTATGCATTAAAAAAATATTCCTTTTTTTTCTTGCCGGCTTTTGAACTTTTCGTGAAATATTTCATGTTTTATTGCCATTAACTTATAACCTCATATCGGTTTCGTCTGCAAAATTTTACATTTTTCTTCTTTATTTGGGATTTTCATAAATATCTCCCGCTTTCTATTATTCTTTTTTTATCTTAACTAAATTGTTTCACGAAATTTTTGACATAAGCATATAAATCTTGAGTTATTAATAGTTTTAAATGAAGATTTTAGTTAAATTCTTTGAAAATTATTTGAAAACAAGTTTGCTTTTTAAGAGATTTATTTCTTTTTAGAAAAACAATTTTGATTTTCATATTATAAAATTGGTTGCCAAATGATTCATTTTTATTGAAAAATACCAATAGATATTTTTGATTAAAAAAGAACTGATATTTTGCAATTACTTTTCAGGTAATCTAGGTAATTTTTTAACTATTTATTTTTAAAAGTTTAATAAGCATAATTTCCTGAATCTGTTGTATTTAATTATTCTTTTCGATGACATTAATATATATGTTTAGTTTCTATATCAAAAAGTTTCTATTCCTAGACGTAAGCATATATATTAATGTCATCGAAAA
>JAPDSC010073383.1:215993-243477 GCA_026290005.1 Latrodectus geometricus | reverse complement strand
TTAAAAATGCCGGCAACATTTTTGAAAAAAATTTAGCATTTTTAATGTATACTGTAACTTTTTAAACATAAATCAGGTTATTTTTTGTAACAGTATTTTCAACCATTTTGTTCATGTGCTTCTAAAGCACAATACTAAGTTAATTATTTCACAGAAGCAAAAAGTTAAATAGCCATTCCAAATTATAAAGAAGTGTCATTAGTTTAAACTAAAGTAAATAAACAAACTGAAAATAAGAATTTCAATAAGTTTTTCATTCATCCGCAATCAAATGCTGCATTTATACAATAATCAATTGTTTTCAATCAATGTAAATCAAAACAAATTTAGGCAGGAAAGTGGCTAAACCTCACAGTCTTAAATATTTTCATGTTTTTTGTAAGCTAAATACGTAAATTCACAAAATTATTTCGTTTTCAAGAAGGCTCCGAAGTTCAAGTGTATCCTCAAAGCGTTCTTTATCACCCTCAAAGTCATTTCAATGTCAAGGTTCAAGAGTCTGGAAGAAGTCCTAGTAGAATGGTTTTCCTGCGCGAAGAGTAGAATGGCAGAAAAATTTGTTTGACAGATTTCTCATGACCTACTTAGATCTGTTCAGGTCAGTGTACTGTGCCTTTCTCTAACCGTTAAGATCAAGGTCGTCAATGCAAGCTTGACTGAACCTTGAATATGGAAATAAATTTATATGAATCATCTATGAACTTTCTAAATTAAAAAGTATTAAATGGAAAAATACTTAGGTAATATAATTTTTAAATTAAAAAAAAAAAATTAAGCTATCCACAAAAATATAGCGTAGTTTCCAATTGTTCCATATAAATTTAATTAAAATGATTTTACGATCATTATAGGATCATAGTTGTAAATTTTTTTTAATATAATTTTGCTATTGCAGAGAACATCCTTACCTTGTTAGATGTTTGCTTTGAGTTTCATTTAAATAATTTACATATATACATAATTACTTTTTTTCTTCTCTTCATTTTGAATAGCTCTGATTTTATATTAAAATTGTCTAATATTACTCAGACTTTTTGTCCAATTTATTTACTTAAATGCTTGGTATTTTTAAAAATTTTTATAAATTGATAAATAAATTTTTTTAGTCAAACATAATCTTGAAATATTTTAACATTTAAGATTATCCTGAATAATTTCGAATGGTATCAATAAATTTAATGTCAATATTCTTTCTACGTCTTTCTTATTTTAATTTAACTGAAATTCAAATTTAATCTATATTATGGATAATTATTTTTTTAAGAAAAGTGAAAAATTAATATTCTCGTCCACTAATACTTTAGTAAAATTTAATAAATAAATCATTGCATATTAATAAATAAATCCCTAATTAAAATTGCATTTCATTAATTTTTATTTATAAATAATTTTTTTCATATTTTATCAGCTTATTTCTTTAAGAAAAATGTTTTTATACTGAAGAAAATGAAATTAATTTTTCTTTGATATTCTTCTTAATTTAAATAAAGTTGCGAAATCTTGTTTATAATCAAGTTTTTAATTTTAGTTATTTGAATAAGTAAATTGTCAATCAAGTTGATTATAGAAGTTAAATTTTTTGACAAAATATAGCAAACTTACTTCTACACTATAGTTTGTTTATGGCAGAAATATGTTTTAATTTTAATATTTTTCTTATGATACGCATATTTTAACATTCTAAATTTGTCACGGTTATTTATATAAAATTTAATTAATTTTCGTTCAAGTCATTTTACACAATGATGATTAAATAATACATTGTAATGGACAGAATTCATCTTGTATACACTATTAGCAAAAATAATTTTTTTAGAGATTGATTATAGATTTGGTACAATGAATTTTGTGTTTACTATAATTTAAAATGCGAAAAGAATATCAGTGGTTTATTGTTCATTATGTTTTTGTTGTTTAGGGAATAGAGCCTTAGAATGATTGCATAAACAACAAAATATAAAACGACATAGTTATGAAGAATAAATCCATTTAAAGCAATATTATATTAAACTTATGATCATATCTTTTAAATTTCCGTAAATTTCAATTTTTTTTAATTTTCATGTTGTTTTTAATGAATAGAAATACTGATTTAATTTCATACTTAAATAAATTATATTTAACCATTTATAACATTAAAGATAAATGTAGAAGTACAAATTACACTAATAATTAAAAAAAATTTTCATATACTTAAATCTTGGCTAAGAACAAAATTTCTAAATTCCCTTCCCTCATATTATTATTATACAATTAAAACTAATTTGGTTTTAGAAAAATTATATCAGCATATTATTGAAAATAAAGATAAACAAACTAATTTATATTTATCAATTATTAGAAAAAGTAATTGTAAAAATATTACAAATACTTTTACGCAAGCTGTAGATCATAATAGTTAAATATATACATTCTAAGCGCGTACAAACATCCAAGTTAGTCAAAGCTACAAATTACTGTAATGTAAATAAGAACAATGATTTATAGATCATTACACATAAATCTTACTTGTTTCAAAAAGACAATTTAATTTTAAACAGCTATTTAACTACTTTATAATAATAGAATACTGAAAAAATAATACAGGAAGCAAATAAAAGAAAATCCTGTATTAAAACAACGTTTAAAAATTACCTAATTTCGATAAGATATTATTTTAACTGTGAATTTATCATTTATACAGTTGAAACAGATTGCCAATAAACTGTACAATAGATAAAATCCAAGAGTTCATTTCAGCAGCATTGAAAATTTTAAATATGCTTACGAGTAAATGGGCAGGAAAAGTAATCATTTGAATTTTTACTGCGTAAGAAGAGGTTTCCTCCATTTAATTTATATTATGAGCAATACTTTTTTTTTTACAATGCATGTATGAAAAAGCCTTCTCCTTCAATAGAGCTGAAATTTCAAAGTGTGTCGCTTATTGAAGTACTTTCGATTCTTTGTATCATTTTTATCCTCTTTTCTTCGTCATGACCTCGTTTCTCTTTTGTGAAGCAAGAGAAAGTTTTGAATTTACAGATGTTTGAAGAAGAGCTTTCCGTTTCTAAGTTTTTGGTCATCAACCTTCTACATATGCAAAGGAAGATAATCAAAGAAAAAAGGAAGTTGAAATGGTGCCAATTTAGATTTGAGAATTTAAGGGAAAGTTGAAAATTTAATTTCAAAGTGCTTAAACTGTGTCATTTTGTATGTTTGTCATAGAAAAATACTAAGGGCTTCTTTTTCAATGATGATTGCTATCGTGTAATTTGTTTTTCACTATATATATATGATTTTTTGAATAATTATTATTTTAGGATGTAACATCTGGATATGTTTTTTCCTTTTTAGAAATTAACATAAAATATTCTGGAATTTATAAGCTTTATTGGAAGAAATGCTTTTAAGAATTTAGCAGTGTAATCTAAGAAGAAACATTTTTGCTGAATTGTTATTAAAAATGTATATTTTTGATAATGGTTCAAATAAAAATTTTGTTATTTAATATTATTAAATATATATTGGCTTGAAGAAAGAACAAAATTTATAGCTATTAAAAGGACTAAAACGAATTTAATTTTCCTTGTATCCATTTAAATTTCATTTAATTACTAGATAAAGAAAGTTAAAAAAATCAATTAAAATTAATTATTACATTAATATAAATTGAAAGTAGTCAGTAATTAAAATAATAGAAAAAATTCCAAGCTTTTAAAATACTTCAAATTCTGCTTAAAAAATTCGAAAAATCATTTGCAATTTAAAAGTTTTTAACCCATTAAAAATCAAAAAAATATTTCAAGTAAAAGCTTGATATGATGATAACATCTTCAAATATGTAAAATTTATTAAATTTCAGATGCAATTTTGAATATAACTTTGATCAAAATATATCAAACTATTGCTTTGAAAAATATAATAATGTTTTTTTTTGGATTTATTGGTATATAATTAGGACCAGTATATAAAACTATGATTTTAAATCGAGTAGTTTAAATACAAATTTAACTAATATAGAAACAAATGGAAATTTCAAGTATTTATTTTCTAAAATTATTTATTATCAATAAATAAACAATAACTACCTATATGTATAAAGTTTAATGAACTTATACTCAAATTGAAACACCATCTATTTATGCACATAACACCACATTAATATTAATGCTTCAACAACTAAAACTATTAAATAAGTTAAAAATTTTAACTTTTTATTACATTTTAAAAAATATTTTGAATTTTTAAGGTGTTATTTTTAATTAAAAATGCTTAAAAACATGTTTAATGAGGCTAATGTAAGTGAATAGCAATAATACATTTTTCTCTTTAAATTTTCAGTTGAAGTAATTAAATGTGTTATCAAATTAGTTATAAATTAAAAAATATTCTTCAAATTTTGAGCATGCTTAAATCTTTAAAATTATAAAATAGTTTCAAGAGATCATTATTACTTGACTTTCAATTACATCATAAAAATTAATTAACATTCTTTCGCTTAAACCAGAAAAATTTCGGTATACATTTTGGTAATTTAAATAATAAAATAACATTTAAAAATAAACTCTTATATTATAAGAAATTCTATTAAAAATTGAAGTAAATACTTAGGCAGAGGTATAAAGATATTAGAATAACTTTACCGTTATTATAATTGATATAGTAAATAATTTTCATTTTTCAAGAAATTTATAGGACTATTTCTTTCACACGAGGAGAACAAAAACGCTCTTGTGTTTGGATAAGAATTTGAATCCAGAAGTATTTCAATCGTCTTGACTAAGTAAAATTTCTTATTCCATGTAAGTACGAAGAGTAAAAGATATTTATAGATCTTTCTACTAAATATTAAAATATTTTTAAATAATGATATTATTCTGCATTTAATTTAAAAAGACAGAATTAAAATTTACTATCAGAAATTAATGCACATTTATTCAATTCATTTTTTGCAGAAAAAATAAAGTTAGAACAATTTAAAGAGTTGATTTAAGCTTTTTTTGAGAACATTGAACATCCTAGCCAATTTTTCTAAGTTAATAGGGAAAGAAGATCCTTCATCTGGAAAAATTTTAAATTTAAATAAATTTCTGAAAGCTATAATTTTATCTGTAAGGTTAATTTAAATTTTCTTTTATAAAAAATATAAGCAAAACTTTTTAGATCTGTTTTAGATTGTAAACTTAACAAAAAAAAACTGTTCATTTAATTTATTAAGCTCTGTTTTCTATAGAATAAATATTTGAAACTTTTATAAATTTTCAGACTAAAATTTTTAACTATCCTAGTATTTCATTTGTATATGAAGTTGGGCAAGAAGAGAAGCATATATTTTAAAAGAAGTTTTCGAATATCTTTCAAGATTTCCAAAAATTGAGGTCACTGATTCAAATGAAATATGCCTAATATTGATAAAAAATATTATTTTTAAAATTCAATTTTAGTTCAAGTTATTTCTCGTTTCAACATCACGTTAATCTTAGAGTTTCTAATAATGCTATGAAATGTTTCTCTTCTAAGCTAGTTTAAATTTTATTTATATCTTGTTTAGAAATTTCAATTGAAATCATTTTAATAATATGTTAAAAAATTTTTGGACAGTACTCAATTAAATATTTCACTTTTTCATAAGAACCAGATTTTGTAATTGTATTTTAATGTGAAATTTTATAACATAAAAAATCAAATGCATAATATTATGAGAAAAAATGGTGATACATTTTCTAATTGTTGCTCTTATAATTATTATATCATTAAATTTGGTGCTTGCTGGACGCAGTTAGCAAATTATCTGGACTTCAGAGGAGCGCACTTCTAATCTGGCTTTTATTTAAATAAAGGAGATATTATGAGAATTATGCACCTAACAAAGATTTCATATAACCTAATAAAATTTAGAAAAGAAAATTAATTTAAAACAGAAATTGTGAGAAATGTTGACGATTCATTTACTAATTGTTGATCTTCATATTATTATATCTGCTTTCATTTTGGTGATTGCTGGACGCAATCAACAAATATATTTCAATTTTACCACATTTTTAAGTGAACGTTTCTTT
This sequence comes from Latrodectus geometricus, assembly GCA_026290005.1. Taxonomy (NCBI): domain Eukaryota; kingdom Metazoa; phylum Arthropoda; class Arachnida; order Araneae; family Theridiidae; genus Latrodectus; species Latrodectus geometricus. Next base: position 237,436 of record JAPDSC010073383.1, on the reverse strand, counting down.
TAGGCATTGTTATACGAATTCTGTGTCCAACAAAAACTTCATTAATTAAATAAAATTTCAAAATATATTTTAATTTAAATTAAAAATTGAGACAAATTGGTAGTCCATTACTAATTACGGTCTCAATATTATTACATCTGAATTAATTTTAAGGATCGCTTGTGACTTAAGAGATTTGTCGCATATTTCTAATATGAAGATTCTTTAGGCAATTGAGATGAATTAAAAATTGAGTAAAATTGGAAACAAATTTTCTAAAAGTGCTTTTTTTTAATATTATTACATCTGTATTAATTTTAGTGATTTCTGGGCACAGTGAATTAGGTTTAATTTTGTAAAAAGCGTCGCAAATTTCTAAACTGAATTTACTTCAAGCGATTCGGATATTACTATGAGAAGAATTCTCTACCCAAAAGGGATCTCATTACACCCAATTTTACAAAAATGTTTTGCTTTAAATTTAAAAAATAACTTTTTTTTAAGAATATTGTTTTATATAAGCATTTTATTAAATTTTAAGTAATCAAAATCAGAATGTATAAAATATGCACTGTGTGTTACTTAGTAATTATTCTCGTTCTGTTATAAAAAATGAAATGAAATTTTGAATTTTTAAAATACTTTGAATATAAATCTAATTATATTATTTTAAGACATCAGTACAATAGATATTATGTTTAGAATAATTTAAAATAAAGAATTATTAATTGATGGAAACAATGGAAAAAAAATTATGATTTTGTAATTAAGAATAATATATCTTTTTAGTTCTTATAAATAAATATCTTTTTATAATGATATTAAAAAATAAATAAATAAATTATAACTGAATTCTGTTTTCAAAATTTTTACACTGAATAAAATTAATAAAAATTTAATGAAATGACATTACAATTTTTTTTAAATAATTTTATCTTGATGTATATTTGCACATACGATATATTTGTTCAAAAAATGAAATTTTTTAAACAAATATATCATACGTGCAGCATTTAATATTCATAAAATTAATTTTCTGATGTGAATAAATTAAAACTTAGCTGAAACAATTTAACCAATTTTGTTATAATTATCAGCCATTTTTCTCTAAACTAGTATAAAAATGAAAGAAATGCATTTTTACATATTATTTTCAAGCTGTATTCTGCTTAGTAAATTTATTTATAACTTGATTTGTTTCATTAATTTTTCATTTTTACTTAAAAAATAACATTGTTTTTAATATGCAAGATGAATAAGTATTTGATCTTGTTAAAAATATTTAAATTTAAAGAAATAAAATATTTAAAATATAAAAATTGAGTTAAAATAATGACTAAAATTAATTATACTTGCATTGATTTATGAGGCGTAAAAGCATTCAAATATTTGTCGAGAAGCACTTAATATCAAATTAATAAATTCAATTAATTTATTTGCATCCTTCTAACTATATTATGGATTACATCCTGACTCCACTGTGAAGGAATCAAGATTTGAAGGTAAATTTTAAATTATTGATATTAGCTCCAATTTAATTTCGAAATTTATTCTAGAATATTATAAACATTATTTATTAAAATATATGAATTCTTGAAAATGAAATCTTTTTTCAAAGATAATTATTAATTTGCTTTTTGAGATTCAACTATTTCATAACTAATCAGTATTGTCTTGGTTATTAAGTGATTAATGATAAGTACTTAGTAGCTCTTAATAGATAATCATGTGATTGGTATAACTAAATAGCGTTATTCATGACCGTATGAAAAAAAATTTCTTAAAAAGCCCGATTTGTTAATAAGCAAGATAAATTTGTCCCAATTGCGTTAATTAATAATTATATTTTAAAATAAATAATTTACAAAATTAAGCTTTAATGCTACGAATGTAAACCTTGGTTTGCGTGATTTATAACTTGAGCTGAATTTAAAAAAAATAAAATTTAGTAATTACTAGATATTTGAATTTGTTTATTATTTTTATATGATTTTTCCTCTGTATCAAAAATATAACTCTACCCCACTTAAAAAATTATATTTTATAAACACGAATATCGTTAATTAGAAAGAAAAATGTAATTTTTTGTACAACAGAAGTACTATACACAAAGGGCAATTTAATAATTATCATTCACACGGTCATTTTAACACATTCTTTCTATAATAATAATTATTAAATTTATTTATAAATTGTAATTAAATTCCAATCAATGAATTCTATGCTTATGTATGCAAATCATAAATAAGATATGTAAATGTACGATCTACTAAGCTTTGTGCTCACATTTTAAACTGCGTAAGATACACTCTTCGCCCCCACATTGGCTGATTTTTGATTTGTAGGCAGCCCCCCATCATTTCAAAATCAGAATCTGAACCTCATAGCACCGTGTCTCCGTTAATTTTCCCTATGCAAGACGTCGAATAGTTCACCTGAATTCCTAATGATTCTTGCCTTCTGATTGACTCTCTTTCGCCCCGCCCATAACCCTTTCGCGGCCAATCGAGTCGGAACAGGGGGGCGGGGGGTTCAGAAGAGGACGGGAATATTTTTACTCTTTTTTTTATTATTTAATTTCTTTTTACATCTCCTTCTCTAGCATTTCTCTGTTAATGAGGGGAGAGGTTCTTGCGATCGAAACTGAATTACTAATTCGTTTTCTTTCACCCCTATTTCTTGCAAGGCTTTTTTATTTATTTTTGTTCCTGCTTTCGTGTAGTCTTCATTTGGGCTAGTCAAAATACAAAGAAAAAAAAATCCTTAACTTTCAATTCGATTATTTTAACCTTTTTTTTCGGACGAATTTTAGCAGCACTTTTTCCCTCCTCCCTCCATGGTTGTTTTCCTTTATCTTTCTTTTTTCCCTTTTAATTTCCCTACGGGATCGCGCATAAAATACGTTCGTGATGTCACTAGCTGAGCACGCAGCTCACCATAATAGGCAAGATTTAAATACCATTTCATCCTTTATGCAAAAGAGATAGGATTTTATGACAAATTTTGCCGTCACACAATGTTGAGCTCACTTGGAGAGTTATGTTTCCTTAACAATCCGCTTATACTTTCAAAAGCTTATTTTCTTACGTTTAAACTAATACGCCAAATTCTTTTGTTTATATAAATTCGTAAACGCAAATTAGATAAATCCAAGAAACAATATTCAAACAAAAATTCTAGAATTCTCTTGTTAAAATTAACAAGCTGCACGTAATTAAAATTTACGTTAAAAATACTATTACATATGCTTAAATTAACTTATATTCAATGAATAAATTAAATAAAAGCTTTAGTATTAAATTTTTTAAATTTCTTTTAAAAAATTAAATTTTAATCAAGAATATATTTATAATAAAATTGGAATATGAAATTAATTACTATGGGTATAAATAATATTATCTTTACATTTTATTGCATACATAATATAGTATTTTTTATATTATATTTATATTTTTTACGATTTATTATATATAATATAAAAAATTGTTTTTATCATAGTTGTATTTTAGAAAAGATAAATTAATTCATATAACTTAAAGCTTATATTTCATAATTTAAAAAATTGCACTCATAATAATAATTTATTCTTTAGATTTCGCAATTTTTATAACTTCTTTTCAAAGAAATAGATAAACTCAAAGAAATATTTGTAACAAGCGAATCCACAAACGGCTTATATTTTATTTACATGTATTTAGATTTATTTATTTTTTTGTTGTTGTGCTTAGATAATATTTAAATAACTTTGAGATATTAAAGGAAAATATATCACTATATTACTTTATTTGTAATTAATTATTATTATATATTTTGCTTAACATGTTAATTTGGGGCTAAAATGTTGATTACGTAATAAAAATATTTATTTTTTAATTAAAATATTCTCCCTATTCTTTTTATCAAGCAATTTTCACTAAGTTTCAAAGACAAGAACAAAATTGTCTGAAATTCACTTTGTATTTAAATGCATAACTCATTTTCTCAAATAAATACAAAAGTAATCCTTATAAATACAAATCTATATTTTTTTGATATTTATTCCAATACAGATATCAAGTTACAATAAAAATATTAACTATTCTTTTATTAAACTCTCTTATAGAGTTTAATTATTAATAGAGCGAAAGATAATTAATTTCTCCGTTTAAATAGAAATGATTTGTTAAAAAAAATTAATACATTTTTTTCTCCAATTAAATTTTCATTATATTTCTACATCTGCTGGCATTTATAATTAATTGTTTGATTATAATAACTTATTTTAAAAATAATCTTATGAAAAAAAAATTTATAACGTTTTTGTATATTTCCAAAGAGTATTCTAAGCATTTTTTTATCTTCTACTTCTTAATCACCTGTTAATAAAGGAACTTTAAAAAATTTCTAATATCTTATTTGAGCATGAATATTTTTAATAATTTCAATCTAATTCAATATAAAAAGATAGAGATATGCTATTCAAATATATATCTTGTTACGAATGAATATATGGTAGTTTTTTTTTTATTTCAGCTATTGCTTTTTACTTAAATATATTACTGTGATAATATTAAAAACAAACTTATGATGAGAATATTCAATTATTTTTATGAATTTTAAATGAATAATAGGACATTATTTTGTGTATCCTTATTTCTGTTTTTTTCCTATTCTATTCCTAGACTTAAGTACTCCTAAATTCTTATTGTTTGAGTATTCTTATCCTTGATCGAGTACTCTTATCTTTGCTTGAGCACCCTGACAAATGAATTTTTTTAATTTTTATATCGTAGTGAAAAATTTATTTTAAGAGATAATCAGTTTATAATTTCACACGTATATCAAGTTTTAAGTAAATAAATGAAGCTTTATGAAATTTTAAATGCTTGTGCATCCATTTACAACTAAATTACTTTTGTATGATAATAGGTTGAATGAATAATTACCCTTTTAAATGAATTGAAGATAGAAAAATATTTTGTGAAAACATATGAAATATGTTGCTATATTTTATATATGATTATGTAAGATATATTTTTATTTTTATATGCATATTGAAAATATTATCATTATACACAGTATTTCAAAGAAAAGTATCATAAAATAATTAATTTGTTGTGACATTTTAAATAAAGAAAATGGGAAAAAGAAATTAATATAATTTATAGTCTACATAAAATCTTTTATTTGTTTCAAAATCAGAAATAAGCCGACAATAAGGTATGTAGGCTGTATATAATATATTTTAAAATATTATTATGACTAGAAAATGGAATATGTCAGTTCATTTTCCTCATCCTGATTTATTTGAATAATGTGATTTTATATCAGTTTTAATTGGTATTTTTTTTATTTGATCGTGATATTTGATGCGTTTACGGCATTATATATTTCTTTCCAATTGAAAAACTGAAAAAATAATTCAAAACTTATAAGTAAGAAAATATTTCACGAGAAAAATTATTAAGCAAAGATGCTCTATATCTTCTTATATTATCAACATTTCTAGTTGTACAACTAAGTAGAATTTCGGAAGACATTAAAGAAAACATTTATTCAATGAAGGCATAACTTTTTAAAAATTCTGTTTCCTTTTATTTGTGAAACTTGCAGCCCAAAATTCATTAGTGACAAGCCATACTGCCTTGAAACATGACGATCTTTTCCTCGTAAGGATTCTTAAAACTTAAAAATTTCGATTATGCTTAAGCCTAATAAATATTTAAAAGCTTTACATTCATTTAGAATGAGGACAACGCCCCCTTATGAGCTCCGAAGGCAACGTGATGGCCCTCTCTTTTCCTTCTCTCTCTCTCAGAACATGCTCTTTCAACATCATTCCTCTTTTCTTCTCTCCTCCCCTTCCCGACCCCTCTACGCAGTACCCCCTTCTCTCATACCTACTGCCTCCTCCTTCTCTTAAGTTTGTAGAAAAGTCTATGCAGTTAGTAATTTAATTTCCTTGACGACATTTTCGCTCGCTAGTGGTGCCCTCACCCCCTCTCATTCTCTTCGCCTTGGTAACGAGTCTTGTACCTTCTAACACCCCCTTCCAATTTCTGAAACCTCCCACAGCCACCCCCTTATTTCTGTTCTTCATCTGCCTCTCGGGCTTTGCAACCTTTAAACCAATGATAACCGATGAGTCTTGGTCACCATAGTAACGAGTCATCATCAACAGCAAGACTTAGTTTTTATACCCACATGTATGGGAATATAGATATATCCACACAGAACACCCGTTATGTGGATATAAAGGCACAATGGGTGTATATAAAAAATGGACAGTGGTCGCCTCGATAGGATATATTTTTCATGTTGCCTTGAGATGAGGAAAACATAAGAAAGGGAGAAGAAGAGGCAAGGATGAAAAAAAGTGGGAAAGAAATGATATCATAAGTTAAGGAATGGATGAAAATAAAGTAAAAAAGAAGAATTTAGATTCTTTTTTCATTAAAGAAAAAAATTGCTCAAAAATAATGTTTGATATGAGATTTCAGGGGTTTATTTTGTACATTTGATAAGAGAAACAAAAGGAACAGTTGGAAATTGCTCGGGAATATATCCTACAAAATCTTTTTTTACAAGAAAAAAAAAAAAAAAAAAAAAAAAAGAAAAAGGAAAGCATATCTTAATTCTGAGAGTAACACGTTGAATTTTACGAGTGATTGTTGAAAGTGCATTATAACAAATGACTGCAAGTCGATTATGGATTCTGCTTCTTTCTATAACAACAAAAAAAGAAACCCTGATTGTTTACATTCAACTCTTTCTATTTATTTTACATAAAAAGGTGCATATATTTTATGATAAAGAAAGAAAATAATGGAAAAGTATTCAATTTTTCAATTTTATTTCAAAACTAGAATAGATTACATTTGGACATCGATTAAGTAAAATATATTTTACATAATGCGTATACACATTTGAAATACTATTCCGATTTTATAAATTATTTAATAAAAAAGTAGCAACCATGCTTTTTAGATCAAAGAAACAGTTGAAATTATTCTAATGTAAATGTTAATTAGTTGGTATTAAATAACTTTCTGAAATAATATCTAATTCAAACTAAACCAGCTATCATATTAATATTACAATTTCAATTCTTATTTTTAAAACAAAAACACAATATTAATTAAGTGTGTGTGTGTTTTGCAACCACTTAGTGGATATCCAAAGGACTAAGCTGTTGACAGAATTTTTTTCAATGTTTTATATGAAGTTATGTTCTTGGATGAATTTTCATCGCTAGATTCTTTTATTTTAAAGATGGAAACGTGATGGATATCCATGTAGCTTACCCCGACAGAAAGCAGAACTACTACTATTTTCTGTTGATATACTGGAATTATGACAATTCTAGTATGCCTCCTCACAAATATACTAATTCAGTACAAAATCGTTGAAGCTAAAAATTTTAAATTATTTTTCTTCGGTAATTATTGCCTCTGAAACATATTTGATTTATAAAATATCAAACACATGTGCTTGAAATCAATTAATATAAAAAAAAAGTATTATTAAAAGGAAATTGAAAAATAAAAGAAAATTGAGACTCTATATTCATAATTTGAATGAAATTTAAGCAAATTATTATATTATAAATATTTTACTTATATTGTAAATATTTTATTTTGAAGGGAAAGTTGGTGACAACTAGAAGTTAAAATGTGTTAAATTTATATCTCCCTAATCATAAAAACCATATAGTTCTAATTAAACATGTGACAGTAAGCTCATTGTCTCACAACAATAGCAAATATGATCAAGTTTTTTCGCATTTTTTATTTAAGAATGATGAAGATTTTAGTATAATCATTTATTAAAGTAATTTCAAGCAGTTGATTTTATTTCAAGAACATTTTACCACGAACAGGTTTTTCAACTTATAAATTATAACAACAGTAAGTTTGCAACAAATATACGAAATATGAAACAGATATTATAAGCAGTTTCAACTGATAAATATTTTCGCTTAAAACAAAATTCACAGCTGTACAAAGTTATATAAAAATGATTTTTGTCGAAGAATGGCATAAGAGTAATCGTAGAATCCACTTAAAATTTCAATTCAAAGGAATTACTCTTTTGACATTCCTTACAATAGAAAAGAACATGGCAGAGATTAAAGTTTTGGCAACTGAGTCTTGTTGCACAAATCCTAAAATGTCGAAACTGGATTGAGAATGTTTTCGCACATAGCTCTTCTTTTTTAAAGGTAGGAAAAAATTTGGAATAAACTGAACAGGATTAAGGATTATAATCTACCAGAGAACAGGAGCACAAAAACGAAACTCACTACAGTAGCGCCGTTTTCGAGGAAACGTTCTGCATAGGGACCAGTACACAAATTACGAATTTTTACTTATCGGATCAATTTTTTATGAAATGCGAAACTGTTTAAAAACTTATTAACATATTTTTATTTGAATTTGATACAAACCAACAAACAGTTAAACTAATAAAAATTAAATTTTCACATTTTAGAAGTTGTTTCATTTATTAATAAGAAGACATGATAAAAATAATAATACAGTTTTGAAACAAAAATAAATGTAAATGTCGCTTCTCAAAAAAATTTTTTTTTAAAAAATACATCATAAATTATATTTATATATTATATTTTAATATTTTTAGTGATCAGAGCATCTAGTAAATATAAATATGAAAATAAAAGCGAACAAATTATCCTTGTATTTTTTATGTATATTTCTTATCTTTTTCATACCGGATTATGAACCTAATATAAATTAATCTTAAAAAAAATCTATAATTTATATAAACGTATTGAAAGCATTGCATTGAATTCCAACACATAAATATATTTTTAACTTGTTCCCTTCCAAACAAACAAGGGAAATTCAGATGCATCTTGAAATACGATGCATTTTTTTAAAAATACATTTTCTTATAATATATTTCAGTTAATAAAATTTCAATTTGAGTCAACTAAATAGATATTTTAAATATTTCTTTTGAAACTGTGTTTGATAATTAAATCAGTATTTTATGTTGGCATACATTTTATTTCATTTAAATTTAAAAAAAAATTAAGACTTGGAGTTATTATTAATGCAGACAGCTTAAGAATATATTTTTTATATAATATGATGTATTGTTTTGATATAACGAGTTAAATAATAAAGTCGTAATAATAAAGAATAAAATGATAGATACATAAAAAACCTACTATTTTATATTTATCAGAAAATTTTTTATTTTAAAAATAAGATTTGAAATTTCTTAGTGCAATACTTTATTATTTTTTTAAAAGTTTAGACACAAATGTTTGAAATTTAATCATAAAGATTCTAATCAAAATGTTTTTAATTCAATGATAGCTCAAAATTCTTATTTTAAATTTAGAAACAATAAACAATGTAAAAATCAGAAATACTTCTATGAAATATGTAACAAGTAATTAAAAAATGAAAATATATATTGTCGAGAAAATTGTCAGTAAGCATTCATGTTGATTAAAACTTTTCATACATTTTAGTTTGAGCTCAAATGAAAGTGAAAATTTATTTAAAAAAATAAATAAGTAAACAAATCACACTTGCATTTCTGTAATACACGCAATATTTGGAAGTATTTTGATTCTATTTAAATTCAAATTATATTTTCAACGAAATTAATAAAAGACATAGATTTGGTGAAGTGAGCTTCTTTTAAAAAAATTAACTAAATCATATTTTTATTCTGAATTGCATTTTTTATTAGAGAAATAGAGAAGAGATTTTTGGTTAGTGTTACAAGATGGTAGCCTAATCTTTACGTAATCAACATTACCGATCTGGCTTTTGGTTGTACAGTTAGTGAGTTCGAATCCTGCTTCACATTTGAATGTTCCTTGCTGCTCGAAGTCCAATTTAAATTGAGATTTCAGCCTAATTACTTCTCGTGTGCCAAAATTGACCACAAACGAAAAACAAATAAATTAACAAATTGTGCTTTTACAAAGAAAACAAACATTTATTTTCCTTGAAGTTAAGTTCATTAAAATGATGATGAAAACTTTGGAAAGTCATTCAAGTTAAAAATAACTTTTTAAACATTGTTACGCAAATTATATCTTGCTTATTAATTATTTAAAAATACTTTATTATTTAAAATAATAAACTGACACATCTGTATCTATATCTCTCTATATATTATATTATATTATATCTATGAAATAGAATTTCTTCTTATATTCCTAACTTTTTGTAAATTTAAATAACAATTAACACAATTTACTAAGACTCAATTAATTATCATTTAATTATATATTATGACTAAAATAGTATGAAATTATTTAAATGATTTTTTATATGCTATTGATAAATATAGAAATAATGTTATGCATGATTATAATAATGTCATGAAAAATTATGATATTAGCACAACAGATGGTTATAATAAAACGTAAAGAAATAAAATTAAATAAGGAAGAAAACTTTAAATTTTTAGAAATATTTTGCATTTCCTGCAGCCCATTGCTCATACATAAGTTTTTAAACTCTCAAAATATTTCAAATTTAAAATGTAATTTCGAAAAAAGATGATGTTTTGAAATGGATTCTCATATCGGATAATAACTTTGATTTTGAATTAGTAAAATCAGAAGACTTTTTATGACTTGACTGCTTCTTATACGCAAAAAAAAAAAAAAAAAAAAAAAAAAATACTAAATGTCAGATTTTACTTACAGTTAAGAAGAATTAACTTCAATAATTTGTACCCTATAGTTGTTTATATAATCATAATATGACATTTTGAATGTAACAAATTAAGTAAACTCTACAATTGATTTAATTAAAATAAAATTTAAGCAAAAATCATATTCATATGAGTTCAATGAACGCAGAAAAGACAAAAATGCCTATAATTGTGTGAAAATATAAAAAAAAGTTATAAGTAGCTAAAATATACACTGAAATAAGAAATCAGAAAAATAAGAACTTAACAAAAGAAAAACTTAATTTAATGACATTAATTCAAAAACCATTCTAATAATAATTACAAATTTTATTCAATAAGTAATTTACAAAACCAAAATTTTAGGAATAAATTAAAAGAGAACCGAAACACATTGTTCAAATTCATCAAAATACATTAGTTCATTTAATTATAACAACATTACAAGCGCTTTATAATTTTAAGGAATGAAGTCAATCATAACAAAAGGGAAAATTGTAACATAGGTTTCCTAAAAATGGTGAAAGGCTGTAGTTTATATAGTTTAAAGAAATACGGAATTTCAAAATATTTATGGTTAAGAACTAATTGAAGATTTAGTGATTTTCGAAGAATAATCACATTAAATTATTCTAGAGCATTTTTTTTTATTTTGCTTTGGTGCATAATTTTTAAATTTAAGTTCTAAGGAAATGGTTATTTGGAGGCTGCTCATGAAGCCTTATCTTAAGGATAAATAAAACATACATTACCATTAGAAAATAAAAAGCAAAATTAATAGCAAAGCATCGAAGAAGACTTTCTTTAAAGATCGATACGTGTACGAGTTTAATAATGAAGAATGTGTTTGAATCCCTAGCGAAAGTTACTTTCTGCGAACTCATTTCCTTCAGAACTTTTTTCTTCGTTTCTAATGTTTGGTGTCATTAAAGATACCTCCACCAGGGGACTCTGAAGTGCAGTTAGGGTAGGGCTCTGCTTCCGGGTCGAGGATCCTTTACCACTCCTATTTTTTTATCCTTTTTTTCCCCTCTTCCTTCTTTCTATACGCTCTTCAACTCTACATTATAAAAGTTCATTTCCTTGGGAAAAAATAGTTTAGATGACTAGTATGAGGAATACGTGGCGAGGTTCGTAAACTCTGAATGATGATACCACTGTGATATTAAAAGTGCGTTCACTGTATTAGTGCTGTCAGTGATATTATATGGGAGGGGTATATTAGTGTGTATAGCTAAAGTGGAAAATACTTGAGTGTTATATTGTCAACTACATTTCTATAATTCCATGATACATTCTAAACTACTAAAGTCCCTGAACTTAAGATTTCGGTATTATTATTGATCAAACTTGTCACAGATATGAACCACTTCAAATGTTTTATAAAAGTTATCAACAGGAAAAACAAATTTTACAAAAAAAGTTGAATCTTTTTAAGCTTTCATTCATATTGTTTTAAGAAATGAACTCTAATAAATATTTTTTTTAATTTTTATGGATACATTTAATATATCATTATCAAAAAAATGTTAAGATTTCTAATTGTTACAAAATTATCAACATGAAAGTCACAGTGAAATAATTTGAGATTTTTATGAAATTATCGTTATTTAAAAAGTAAACTTTACATAGTATTTGTTATCCTTTTACAATTATATTTAACCAGTCGAAACTGTCATAATTAAAGTTTTGTTAAAGTTTTAAGACTAAAAATCATGTTAAAATATAATATTAGTTTATTTTTTATATTTCCAATAAATTAAGAAAGGAAATTTAATGAACCTCTCCTTATTCTTTTGTAGAAACATTTATTCAATCTCAAGTGTTATAAATATGTATAATTTGTAAAGTTTTATAAAAGTTATCAGCACTAAAGTTTATAAAAAAAATAATATTTTGGGGATTTTTTAAAATTTCAATTTTTTAAAAAAATGAACTAGCTAAACCTTTGTTATTCTTCTTATAAGATGATTTAATGTATAATAATGATCCTTAATATAATTTTATTAAATTCATCTCTTGAGATCAATGTTAAAATATAATATTTGAATTTTTTCTAAACTTTAAATTATTAAGGTAGTTTTATAGAAGTTCTTACTCGTTCTATAGATTCATTTAAAAATGTTCAATATTTGAAATAAATTTCTTTCAGAGTTCAATTTGAAAACGAAAATAAAAGTTAATGAAAAATTATAGAAATAAAGTAGCTAATATTTATGTTTTAGTTTTATAATAAATAATTCCTATTGAATAACTTACTCACATAGGATCATTGCTTTGTTCAGAAAATATACAAATTATGTAAATTCAAATTTGAAAAGATTTTATTTATTCATGTACAAATTTTAATTAATATATATAAGTTCTCTATATTTAGCAATAAAAAATGTTAAAATTAGAATACAAAAATAATCATAAGATAAATTTTATTAAAAGGAAATATTCCGTGAAAATGTCGGAAACTTAATATTTAATTTCCAAGTCTTTTTTCAGGAGAAGAGCTTCCTTGTCATTTTTATAATAAAATGTCAAAACACAAACTTTTTTTACTTAATGTTTTCCTTTTAAAAAATTTCTTTAATTCCAGAATTTTTAAAAATTCTTCAGCTTTTAAAGTTTATAAAGAAATCTAATTATTATTTTCAAATGTTTATATTTATATTTTAAGAGTTTTATGGATTATAAATAGAAATTATTTTGCGAAGAAACGCAGTTAAAATTATTAAAAGTATAAAAATTCATTTCAGATTCATTAAGGTAACACATTACTAATTACTGCTAAATTATTGGTATGCTTTATTTCATTACATTCTACATGGATAGTTATGCTACCAACAATTATCTGATCATCACATATACTAATTAATGGTTTTAAGTCAATCTTTATATAGTTCTGAATGAGGTTTATAAATTTTAATGCAAAGTCGAATCAATAAAACACATTATGATTCATTGTTAGGCAAGCATTAGATGTTCCTTTCCTAAAACTTCAAAGGCATATAGTAAAATGCTATTAAAAATTTTATAAACAATTATTTTTGAATTTGTTGAAATGAATCTGGATATGCAAAAAATTTTTTAAAATCCATTTAAAAATTGCAAGAAATTAATATTTTGATTAATTAATAATAAATCTTATTGATAAATACTTAATTCGCTTAGGATAAATTTTTTATTGCCATATTATACTTTTGACAAATTCTATATTGAAGGGCTGCAAACATTACTGAACTCATTAATTTTAGCGTGACTTTATGCAAGAAAAGATTTTGTGTTCCGATTATTCCAATACATTTAAGTTATTTTCATTGAATAATTGAGAGTGTCAGAGGAAAAGAAAAATATACACACCTTAGATCCTTTTATAAAATTGTTTTCGTTAAGAACTTAAAGTGATTTATAATTAATTTTCGTAAAGAAATATTTTTTTTACTATGTTGAGGTTTCAAAAAGCCAAATAATGTTCAACTGGACAGGAATTATAATAGGAAGGAAACTTTAAGGAAATATCATTTCTAAATATATAGAAATGTAGCATTTCAAAAAGCATGTTTCATTAATTATATAAAATTATTACCATTTTGCTAAATTTTAAATTGTTCTAATGAGAATAAAATATTCAATAAACATTAAATGAAGCATATTCGTTACTCTCCTTCAAATAAGATGGCTATGAATACATAAGTGTCCAAATGAGAAATACTTGCAAAATTAAATCAAATCTTTGAAAGCTGGTTAAAAATAACTATAAAATTAAAAATAGACCTTTGCAGTTGCGTTAATGTTTCAAGCCGTACTTTGAATGTCGCTTAGAGAAATATATTTTGAAATTAATGCATGTACTTTATTCAACAATAATAGATTTTCAAATTCAAGAATTTAAATTTTTATTAATTGTGACCTTTACAGTTTTGCAATTATATTTGTTGATTTTGATAGTCAAACTGCTAAGTTAAAGAATGATACAATGTGTACATTACTTGAATCTCGATTCAAAAAAAGTTATTTTTCAGACAATCATTTCAAATAAGTATTTTTATAAGCAATTTTATATATAAGTATATATAAAAATTATTTACATAAATAACGTAAATGAAGAATTAAGCAGGATTTTTAAAAATCAACTTGTTTGAAAAGTAATTTGCTTAATATATAGATTTAAAATCTTATGAAATTAAAACGTTGACCGAATACTGAAAGCCTACATACTATTTACTACCATGATTGCAAATATAATTTTCCTTATGTATTTATATATTATAACTTATTATTAAATTTGTTAAGATTTATTGTAAAATCAAGAAAAATGCTTACAAGGAAAATTAGGCCTTTTAATCACACATTTATCATTTTTATAAATAAAGGGATTTAGATAATGTTGAGTAATGTGGGTAACATATACTAAAATTTTAAAGTTGTTAACTGTTCTTTAAGGAAAGCAATACAGACATAATAAGTTTTAACTTGATTCATATATTATGCTTCATAAAAAAATACAGCTTCTTAATAATAATGAGGGTAAGAATGTAAAAATTATTTAGTAAATTCAAGGATAACAATTATTGTGCCACAACATCACCATAATTGCATTTTTTTACATTTCTCCTCCTCATGTATTGTAAAAAATACAAAAAATATTATTTACCTATTATTGAAACCGAGTTTGAATCATCTTATTATTTAACTTTAAATTATATGATTATTCAATACTTACGTGATTATATTTAATATATCTTATTTTTAGATAAATCAAGCATCCAAGAAGAAGTGTCGTAATATTTAAACCAAAAAAGGGTAAGAAAAAGAATTTTGTTTTAAATACTATTAAACTTCATCACGAATGTTTGATTTAAAAATATGTTATATATATATATATATATATATATATATATATATATATATATATATATATATATATATATATATATAATTAAAAAATATACTTATAATATACTTATATATATACACTTATATACTTACACACACATATATATTAAAAATATTAAAAGTTATGTAGTAATATTTAAAATTTCTTTCAATCAATTCTATAATAACAGGAAAGTAAGCATATTAATTGCATAAAAATATAGGTTTAAAATTATTATTATTTATATTAAGTTTTTATATCAATTTCTTTTTCTTATATAACATTGTTAGTTAATTTAAACAATGAAATACTTCGGTTCATTTATTATATTTTAAAGTTATATTCTTGTTAATAAAATGTGGCTTTCACTATTCGCTTCAATCAAGTTGGAATCTGCCGTTAATATTTGAGATCCATCAATATGTTAAGGTATGAAGAAATAAGAAATAGACGCATTTATTGTATTTATATTAAACAATACCTTAATTACGAAACGTATTCAGTAATAAGTATTTCGAGATTATTTTAAATTTAACTGGAGAATTTCATGAAAAATGATTTCTTTCTTTAACTTGTAAGTTTTATTTAAATGGTAAAATTGAGTATTTCGTTCTCCAAATTAAAAATTAGTTAATCCTTTGTAATTATCATTTAGTTATTACATTTCTCAGAACGAAATCATGCATTTTAAAAAGACTTGTATCTAAATAAAGTTAAAATTATGCATTAGTTTATTTCAAAAAGATTCTTCCTCGTTAAACATCATTATCATTAAAATTTAATAATAAAATATTTAAGGTATTTAACACACAGAAATTAACTTTTATTTCATATAAATATTAAGAAACAACTATGAGAAATGATTTTTACCATATACTGAACTGAAATTTGGTTATCAAGATGGATTCTTAGGTTTCACTAAAGATAAAAAATTCATATTACTTGATTATAAAAATAATGTCCTACTTAATTAATTATAGTAAGTTTAAAATCCTATTAATTTCAGACATTATCTTGAAAAATATTAAAGCAAAACAAAGTAATTAAATTGAAGTTAAATTTTTTTTGTATCTGTATATTCTTTAGTATTTAATTAAAGTAGTTATTTAATATTTAATTATAGACAATAATTATATAGCATATATAAAATAAGTTTATTATTTATGTAAATAAAACTACAAAATGATTTCATAATATTTTAAAGGAGTAAGATATATTTTATCCAAAGAATTATGAAATAATTTTATAGTTTGATCTACATAAATAATAAACTTTTATGATAAGATCAATCAATTTAGATTTTATATTGAAACTGTGCTCCCAAACTGATAATAAGAGTGATTTTATAATAATTGGACTATTGATTTTGAAAAAGTCATATATATTGTCCCTAAAAATTAAAAGTGTGTCTAATTTAATTGCAAAGTTTCATTTATTACTTCATTAAACAAATTCTCATAATACAATCTCTTCTAGATTTGAGACTTATTTTGGAAAATATTTTAAGGAATATTCCTAGAACTATATAGATTGGTATATATATATATATATATATATATATATATATATATATGGAAGTAATTATTTTAATTTTGAGAAAATAAACTCTTTCCTTTGATGTAGAAATTTTATTTATATTGGATTTAGATTAAAGAGGAAATCAATTGCAAAAAGTTTTTCTTAAAGAATTTAATCTTCGATAAAAAAGTGTCCAATTGAAGACGATTTCTGCAGGTTTAGTGTAAAGCTCCAAATAATTGCTGCTAAGAAAAAAGGTCTTGAAAGCGAAGCCGTAGAATTACAAAGAAGGGGAAAATGACGTTCAAATAGGGATCAAATAATTTTCTTCTAAACACTTACTTCCAGAGCAAGGTTCGACAATCCCTATAATTCCCTTTTTACTGCTAAGACGATGGGACAAGGACATAGAAGTTGACGAATTAAAAGAAGGGAATTTTTTGTATTTATTTACTTTATTTTCATTACTATTTTTGGTTTCTTTTTAGCTGCAATGGGAATTACTTTTCACTTTCTTAAGTTGTCCACTTTTATTTTCCTTTAGTTTGCCTTCCTATAACCCCAGGGTTTATTTCACATCTTAACGAAATAGAAAGTGTTTGCTCATTTTAAGGTTTGTGTTGAAATGCCTGAAAGGAAAGAGATTTTCTTTTGCGAAGATTACTTGACATTTATATTTTTCCCTTTTTTCTAATTGGAGAAGTGAAAAAATCCCCAAGGAAAATCAATTCTATCTTTATTATTCTTCGCCAATAACTTTCGTTTCATATTTTAAGATCAACTGAGTAAACAAAATGTCTGTTTAATATCTTTTAAGATTACTTTCCATAATATTATCTATTATTACAAAATTTTATATGCAGGTGAACTTTACAATTCCCTCAAAAACAATATTTTATTGACATTTAATTTCATGAAAATTAGTATAACATTATCGTATTGCTTATGCTTCAAAATTAAGTTGATATTTTATTCCATTTTAGCTGTGCATCCCATTTATTGAATTATTTGTACTTTTTTATTAATTTTTTCCTTTAATAAGTTTACTGGTAGTATATGTTTTAATTTGTTATTAAAAAAAATCAATGTTTCATATGAAAGTAATGCATCTAAACTCTCAAAAGTACTTAAAGCTATATTAAGCTAATAACATACATGATCAAACCGCAAATTATATTTCCTTTAAACGTGTCAATTGCTACTTAATATATTTGTCTCAGAATAAATTGTTTAAACTATACAAAATTTGATGAACAACAAGAAAATATTTCAAAATTGTTTTTGAAAAAACAAAAAATGAAATAAACTAGAAGGTTAATACGGAATTTTTCTTTGAAGAAGTTTCAATAATCGAAATAAGATCACTTCATTTGTTTTAATTATTTGTTTTCGAAAAGTTAATGATATATAAAAACAAAATCTCATAAATATTTATTCTATGTTACCATGTTCAATTATACATCATATCGAAGTGTACATATATTATAACCGACTAATATAAGCACTGTGTGCACTTATTAAAGCAGTTCATGTGCATCAATATAACATAAAAACTATACTGTTTGTATATCAGATTCCATTTCTAAATTGGGTGCAGAGAAATATGCAATGTACGCATAGAAGCAAATATGCACACACACGATATCCATAATGACATGTTTGAATTTTAAAACATGTCAATATCATAAAAATTTAGTTTTCTTTTACTTCATGATTCACGGGATTTCGTTGTAAAAATAATATTTCTACTATAGACTCAGAGTTAATATGATTTAAAATGAAAGCAATAATTTAAAAGAGGAAAATATAAAATTTAAATAAAAATTAAAGTAAAAATTGTTGTCTGGTCACTGCCTTAATGTTTATAGAATTAAACACATGGAGAAATAATTTTCATTGCGAATATAAGTTGTTATGCATTAAGTATAATTCAAGTTCTAAAAAAGTTCAAAATACATGAAAATTTTTGAAATATAGGAAAAACAAGAGAAAAACAAAATAAAACATTGTTGTATTTCATGTATAAATCTTCTTAGAAGGACAAAGAAGCTCTTAATTTAATCAAGTCTGAAAACAAATAAAAGGACACGACATTTTATTTAACATTACGAAAAACTTAAATTTTATGACAAAGATTTGACAGTCAAGAAGAAAATCCATGAAAATTTCGAAGTTAGGAACACCTTTACAATAAGAAATTTTATTTCTGTTTATAAAAAAATAAAGAAATTCAGTCTCATAGATAATGCTTTCTCTTCATTATCATAAGAGAAAACATCTATAAAATTAATTAAGTGGGAATGTTTTTCCTCCTAAACACAATCATTCTCAGAAAGCTATTTCTAATTTCTTATAGGTCTTTGGCTAATTTGGCTAATTTCTTATAGGTCTTTATATATATTTTTAGTATTTCTTTACACGTTGAATACAATTACGTATTGAATATCAAATATATTTCGCAATAAAAGGAAGTATTTAACTTTTGATTACTCACACAAAACATTACCGACTAACATGAAATAAGGAAATCATAATGAAAACATTTAGAAAGGAATAATTTCATTTTTTAATTTGATTCCTTAGATTAGAAATTCCAAAAAATTTGCATCATATCTTATTAGATTCCTATGCACTTTTTTAAATGTTTTCTGACTGTATGAAACAAAGATAACATTTTCATATAATGGGCTAATTTTACTCAATAAAAGTAAATAAGAATTTGTTAAATCGATATATTCCAGCGCATATAACAATATGAAAAATATTTTATAATAAATAATTAGGATTCCAAAGATAATACCTAAATATAAAAGTTCTAATCATAACTGGATAACCACTTTAAAAAACTTTGTAGTTCCTTGTGCATCTTCACAATATTTCCAGTTTCATTGGATATAATAATGCATTGGACACTGAAGTATCTGTTATCTGTGAAAGGAGCAATTAGATTGCTAAATCAAAGTATTTTCAAAGCACTGATAAAGAAATTTTGAAATAAATAATTTTAGTTATAAAGATTATGCACACATCAGAATAGAAATTATAAAGCAAATTAGATAATAACTTCTTTGTTAAGCTTTCGAGATTCCGAAATACTTTTAATGCTCAAATCTAGATTGATTTGATAATGTTTAGGATATATCATCAAAGCATTTTTCTCCAGAGAAGCAGATATTTGAGAATGATAAATCAAAATATTGCAATAAACATAACACAGTTTGGCAATTTTACAATAAATAAGTCACATTTCCTCACCATAGAAATTCTAAAAAGAATTAGATAAGGATGATTTCCTAAGTTGCTGTGTGTATTTTTATAATGCCTTCCATATCAAATGTAATGTATTCCAAGGTGATTAGTATTATGAACAAATTTAGAAATAAATAATTTAAGTATAGATTTTCTATAAAAAAAATAATAATTGCTTTGATCAGCTTCCCTAGATTCAGTATAATATTCCCCTCTGCATGTGTATTATAATGTATTAAAAAACAAAATATTTTTTACTTAATGCAAGTAGTAATTTGATTTTGTTAATCCAAAATGTTTTCAACGTACCTAAATATTATATATATATATATATATATATATATATATATATATATAATCTCAATACAAAAAAAGTTAGGGAACAACTTTGGTTTGTATAAAAATAGATCTAAGCATAAATTCTACGCATGGCAGCTATTGTATTCCATCGCGTGCTGCCAACAAAAGTGGTATAAGAAGCACGAAGCCGTGTCGATTATCCAAAAGTCCCGTAACGGAACCGTCTTATAACTGTGAAGAAAATCTCCCAAAAGAAGAGCCCGGTGCACTAAGGTAGAAAAAAGTAACGGCACAACAACCCCGCAAGCATCTCTTTAAGAAGCCATCTGGCTAGCGGTAGAAGACGTCTCCTAAGAAAAGATCCCATCGCTCGTATCATTCTTATATTGAATCTCAGAGGGGCCCGTATGATTTTTTCCGACCCCTTAACCCATATAGACATCCTTAAATCTCAGAATCTCTTGTGACCCCCCACCCTAATCCACAAAAAGCGCGCGAGAGGGCCACGCGCATGGAGAAGGCTCCTCCCATGTTTATGGGGGTGGAGAAGTGTGGGGAAGAGAGCATGAAGTAGTCAGGTCTACCCCATGCTTCTTTTACTACAATCGTACTACAGCGGTTGAAAAAAAAATTTTTTTTTCCTATAGTAGTAAACTTTTTTTCCTCGATTTAGCGTTAAAGCTTGGAGATTCGTCAAACCCGGAAGCGTTCCAGACTGAAAACTTGGGATATTCCCAGTGACGTAGTACTGACGTCACAAAAAAGTGTTTGTTGATATTTTTCCCCACTTTGATTTGTTTCTTTTTCTGTTTTCGTTTCTTAGAACATAAATACAATATTATTTTCAGTACATTGTAGAATGTTCTAA
>JAPDSC010073383.1:161299-211143 GCA_026290005.1 Latrodectus geometricus | reverse complement strand
TTTTTAACGATTGTCAAAAGTTATATCGTCGAATATTTTTCCGAAGATTCCACTGTAGTAAAATGATAAATAAAATTAAGCATATTAATCATTATTTAAATTTTTCTTTTTTAAAAGTAAATGTAACTTTGAAAACTATTTGTTATTACCGACTCAAGTATAAACATGGAATTTAATTTAAAACATTGTTTTAAAGTTATTGTAATTAATGTCAAATAATTCCGATTTCAAAAAGCTGAAAAAATGATGCTTTGAATTAAACTGTGACGCTTTCATTTAAAAAATCGAGATTGTGTATGAAATTATCTCAGTTCAAACCAGCATTAAAGTGTGCAATATCGGAGGCAATAAATTTCCTGGCATAAGAGCCCATTAACAAATTCCTTGCTCTGCCGTTATAAATAGTCATTTGTGTCACGGAACAACCTCCATAACTTCCGGGCAACGTCACCAAAAGACTCGACTGGGCATTATAACTTTCGATATTACAGTCTTCATATATCGATATATACAAACGGAAAACGATGCACCCTAGTTTTCAACAACATTCGCCCCAAAATCCCATACTCAGATACAGAGCGAACACAGATTAATCTGCATGGTATTTTTTTTTTACCTTCTTACATTCCCTGTACAAGCAGGAACGAAACACGAGGTTTTCGAGGAGAGGAAATAAATAAATAATAAAAACTTTCGAAATGATTTACAATGCTTCGGAGTTTAAATAATTTTACGCAGCAGTGAGAGTGGGCGAGAGAAACGCACGTATATATATTCTTTATCAGTTGTGTAAAATACCGTGCTTCTAACAGGAAACTGCAGAACTTTATTGACGTGAGATGATTAAAGGTATAGCGGAAAAAAACGGTTATTTTTTTTTATATTCTTTTTAAAAACTCTTCTTGATAAGAAAAGATTCCCTCTCCATGAGAAAAAAAGTAAATGCAAAATAAAGAAAAGACGCGCAAGAGCAAATGATGCTGCATCCCCATCCTTTGATAAGAGAAGAGGAAGAGGTAATGGCGTACTAGTAAACAAAGAACTCGATCTGCCAATGAAATGGCGAGTTTATACTTCGCTAGTAATAATGAGTATCTACGCTTAGCATAAGCTCCTCTTTTTTCTCTCCTCTCCGCATCCCCCTCTTTTTGTCTCCTCCATGCTCACAGCTGATGACGTCACACCCAAGGAGAAGGCCTTAGCATAATTAATTACAAAAAAGCGCCGCATTCTCCTTCTAAAGGAGGCAGGGAATATGCGGGAATCAATTAAATTTGTTTTTTATTTCTCCTCCTTTCCTAAGAGAATACGATTTTTCTCCCCCCTCCATCCTTTTCCTAATGATCTTCCTATTCGTTGATCTTTCGCGATCAATACTTTTTTTACTCGCTTTTATGATGCAGTAATTTATGCATAAAAGCGTCTCGGAGATTATATTACTTGCCAAGAGGGCGAGGAAGAAGGAGGGAGAAAAAACGATTTTTTTTCCTTTAACTGGCAACAGTAATTAAGCCTCCAGATGTCGCGGTTAAGCAACTATGGTGATTCAAGACAAAAAGTGGCAATGACGCCATTTTAGAAGATGACGCCGCCATTTTGCATCGCACTGATTAAACTTAGAGGCTCTATATAATTAATTAAAATTACATAAATATATGTATATCCATTTAAACACACACACACACATATATGAGTTGCCTCAATAAAATATTTAATAATGGCTGTAATTTCATTATTTATGATTTATAAGTACATTTATATGATAAATTTTGATAATCTTGTAATAACAAAAGAACACATGTATCAGGGCTTTTATGATAACAAGGTGTACACTTAACATTTTATTCAATTTACTATAAAGTGATATAAATTAATAAAAATAATGTAAATTATATGGCATGTATGATTAGTTTAATGATAAAATTAATGTAAACTACAAATTAATCTAACACAAAACAATCTTTCCAGATGGAATAGGCTAGTCCTGTACATTTTAAAAATAATAATAAAGGAAAGTTTTAAAAGAGAATATTGTGCACCGTAAATACTAATGAAGAAATATAATAAATACTATCTCGGTAGTAAATGAAAGAAAATATTATCAGATAAAATTTTTGTGAGTCCTTCATAACTGAACATTTTTTTGTTGAAAAAAATTAACCTTTAGTAAAGATGCTGCTATTATTGTTAGTCTTCAAGGATCATTTTAAATATAATTAATAAATCAATTAGTTTTTTATACAGCACAGTTTATTGTAACAAGTCATCATATATTAAAAATATTTTTAGTAACTAATGAAATAAGAATATTTTTATAGAGTAAAAAATAATGTAAATAAACATTTTCTAAAAGCTAAATAAAAAAAACTGTGACCTAATTTTTTTTATCATTCTATATAAATTGATATGCATTCTCTGTGTGTATAAAAAATAGTGCACTTTCCATTTCCTAGTTTGAGGCCTACATTTGGGAGAGCACCCTGTTTGGAGAGAGTGCAGCTCCACACAAAAATTATGTGAAAAAAACCAAATCCAAGAACCTTGAAACAGCCTTTCCACCTACATTCGATAAAGAGTAGGTGCTCCAGTGACCTTCGAAGCACTAGGGGATCCTGGCTCGTGCCCAGGGGCCTAAAAAAGGGTGCCCATGTTACCCACGTGCCTGATTCTCCCCCTTTTTTCATACCAGCCCCCCACACAGGGGTCCATCTAGGGGTAAGTCCGAGCTGTCAGGACCTTGCAGTCTTGTATCCACTCTCACAATATATTATCAAACTTTTGAAATCGAACGTTTCAAACTTTGTGTCCTAAAATGGTGTGAAAATGTGGTATATTTACATGACATTTTGGATTGTATTGGATTTTCTATAAATTATAATAAGGTAAGTGTCTCTTCTTTATAAATTGGGAAGAAAGCTTCAATATTTGTAAATGTTTATCTCTAGTCATGCATAACTTGACAGGTGCATGAACGAATCAATTTCAAATAATTTTATTCTTACTGGATGAGACATTTTTTCTATTTTAGAGAACAGGTACCATATAGACTCTAATATTACTTTTCCAAAAATAGATTTTTGAATATACATGTTAAGAAGTATTTTTTTTTCTCTGTTCATCCTAGAAACAGTTTAATTTTCATCGATATCTTTGCGCATTATAAACATACTTTTATAAGAGCAATATTCTAACAGTATTTCATTGGATTCTTTGGTAAAAAACACATGACTTATAGCTGAGTTCATTTCAAGGTCAAATTATGAATTTAAGGCAAAAAATGTTCAACTTTTTCATGTGTGTTCCCAATAATTTGTAAAATCTATTAAAACGAAAAATTTCTATTTTAAATATTTAATATTGCTTTTAAAATAACATATTTATTTATTAAAATAATATGAAAACAGATTTGGCAATAACTTTAATTGCTGAAAGTAAAGCCAATTTTTTTATAACTGCAGAAACAACAAAAAAGAATAATTTTAAAATTTCCAAATATCTGAATTATTTTTAAATATTTAGTGTCCCTATACAAGCATCTTGTTCCTTTTAAAATGTTTGCACAATTTTCTTAGAATTAATTGATAAATATTTTAAATATAGCGTAAGAACTAATAAGCATCAAATTGCAATTTTTTCAAGTTATACAGCAAAATTTTTAAAACATCTCATCAATAATTTCAAAATACCATATATTTAAGAAACTAAAATATTTTAAGAATAACTAAATTATTTATTTAATAAGTGCATATACATAATGATTAAACTTATGAAACAGTAGTTTTCATCATAATATTATTTTCTAGAACTTATGCTTAGAACTCTAATTTTAATTGGTCTATTACTGGTCTACTATAGAGTTAAGGTATAAAAGCTGTGAATTTTTTATAATGATTTTCTGTCACTAATTTGCAAGAAAAATTTTAATTAATGTGAAAATTTAAATTAACTTGTTTTTTATTCTTGTTCTGTTTTTATTATCTTAAATAAAAAGTAAAATATTTAATATTTCTTTTATGCATGTTTCTCATAAAATAAGACCTGATACTCTAAAAGATGATTTAACTATTCTCGCTATCATAGTATTCGTTTTCAACTGTGTACTGAGGTATTTTAATAATTTATTGAATTCCATGAATACAATAAATAATTTAAAATATTTTAAGTGTATTTTGAGTTAAATAATTTTGATAAATTCACTAAAGATTTTGTTTAAATAATAATGTTGTCATTTGTTGAAAATGCTTAATTACCTTAAAAATTATTATAATATTTTGCTTAGTAAATTACTTAAATTTACCTGCGTGAAACACTCTAACTTGGTATTTAAGCATTAACTATAAATGCACACATTAATTTTTAAAAACTGAATTAAGCTTGTAGCATAATATGTTGTAGTAAGCAAAAAACCTTCAATATTTCTTGTAGCTGCAAGCTTGTAAAAAATTAATTCTATGTATTAGTATCATTTGAATATGTGATTGAGTTATTAAGCATTTGTAAATAAAATTCATACTTATTTGAATAATTTTAATACATTCCTAAAAAGATGGTATACAATATCATGATATGTTTTAAAATTAATTTATTGTTACTATTGTTTATCAAAGTAATAAGCAAAAATAATTTTGCTGAACTTAATATTAGTATTGTGTATTTAAAAATTTTATTGCTTCTATTGTTAATAAACATATTAGTGCTTTATATTAGATAACAGAAATATTTTCTAGCATTAATATTTAAAAAAGTATTTTCAACGTTTTTGAGTACAATTTTTGTATATTGTTAAAAACTGAAATTTTCTTCCCCGATTTTTTATAAAAGTAATATTTTAACATCGTTGATAACTATCGCTGATTTTCAAACTAAGCAAGATTTGAATTTATTTAAATAAATTTTCATTTTATTATATGTTATCAAATAGATCAATAACAGTAACACTCGCATTTATTGTATAAATTATTCTCAATTTTGTTAAACGAACAAACCTAGAATCTTCTTAGTTAAGCTATTTGACCGTGAAAGCTTTTAATTTCTCTTGCCGTGTTGACGTAAGACGCGTGCAGGTGTAAATCTTTCGCAAATCTTCGCTCGTTAGGCTTAAGGTACAAAAACTTTTCAATGTCTGTAATTAATACTATAGGAAATTTTAAAAATAAATTTATATTTATTTATTGCATACTTTTCTAATAAGGTCTACAGCTTGTTGTTATAGAAAAATCTTTTTTAATTTCAAAAGTTCCATTTTTCACATTCTTAAGCCTAAATTTTATCACCGTCTAATGAAAGATGAGTATGCCGAAATATAAGATTTTGAGATAATATATAAATTAGGTGTTTTTTTATGGGTACAATAAATATGCCTGAAAAATTTAGTTAGCTTTAAGTTAAATGTAAATTTCTGATTCTTTAAAGATCAAAAATATATAAACTGATAAAAAATTAGAATTAAATAATGCTTCCTTTAAGAGCTGCGTCTTCGACTAATATGCTATGAAAATATATTTTGTTAATTCAAAGGTTTTATTTGCTAGAGTGAAAAAATATATGCTTATGATGTATACATTTGATATATTTTCGAATTTATTTGGTTTTCCATACTAAGCAAGGAAATATTTATAAAAAAATTCGAGAAATCATTGCAGAAAAAATATATAAAATAGATATGTTTAAAAGATTATTAAATTCATCTATTACTCTTCGTACTTGTCCTACTTGTAAGAAGACGTCCTTTTATATCAGAATTATAGCAGTAAAGTAGATTACTTAGTTGATGCTAACAATTAAATTTACATCAATCACTTTAAATAGTGCTACGAAAATATTTAGAAAACAAATATGTAAGATCTGTAGAAAACAATATTTAGTAGATCAACAGAACCTCTTATTCACATCAGCCTAAAAAGCTTTATGTTTTAAAATAAGCACTTTAATATATATTATGTTTAATATCTTCATTTCTTAATTTCACTAAAACAATAATTTCATTTAAAATTAGTACACATTAATTTCCCTACTTGTGCAAAAATGTAGACTGATCTGTATATGACAAAAAGCTAAATAAATAAAATGCTTAAAATCAAATTTTGTTTCAAAAATAAGCAATTAAATTCATAGAATATAAATCTCCTTGGGTTGAGTATTTTTACATTGATTCAAAATTAAAATTTAAAATATTTAAGCAATATTTCAGCTCATTAAAAATAAGATACTTTTGAAATAAATTACAATATTTATGATGAAATTGAAAAACTATTCATATATAAGCTGGATAAATGGATCGTCATTTCATTTACTTTAACATTAGAATTGAATGTGTGAATCTTAAAGGATACTTTATTTATCTTCTTTTCAGTTGAAATGAATTTTTTGTTTTAATAAATATAACACATTCTATTTATACTTTACTATCTCTGAATTCATGGTTTAAAAATCTTTCTTTGTTCTCAAAAAATAAATAAATAATAATAATAAATAAATGAAAAAAAATAAAAAAAACAAATTTTTAGTCCGTGATTTTTATAACTTAAATAAATTAAATCACAAAATATTCCATTAAATAATTTTGCATCTAGATTTACCAATCAATGAAGATGAAAAAAATAATTAAAATATTTGAGAAAAGTTTAAAATCGAAATAAAATACATTTCAAAATTAAGAAGCAAAGATTGAACTCATATTTTAAAATTATTCTTTGTGGTTAAACAATGTCTTCAAAATAAGTAAATATTACGAAACTTTCTTTAGATTTAAGCTGTTCTTAGATTTAAGCATTCAATGTATAATTGATTAAAACTAAATTACTTGTAAATTTATACTCTGCAATTTATTGAATGTGTATATTTTATATCATACTATTTAAGTGCTTATATATTTTTATATAGGATTACAATATAGAGTTTATATATGTTGGTACATTTTAGATATTCCTATATTTTGAGCTACAAGTATATCCAGAACTTAATTTTGTGCAGACATAATTCTGTTAAACACATGGAAAAGAGAATGACCTTTTTTCTTAAAATGACTAATTGATACAATTTACCATCCAATCTTGAACAAATTAAATTATAGATAGCTTGTTAATTAGGCTCTTCTATATATTCATTTTAGTTTATTAAATTTATATTTCAGTATATACATTTTTATGTAAATGTTAGTACTATTGAGATTGCAAATTTAAGTGAATTATAAAATCGTTAAGAACTTCTTACTATTTTTTAAATAAATATTCATTTCGTGATTTACCTTTAAATTATAATTCAATAGAATTATTTTTCTCCAACTAATTACAAATGGATTTAATTGTTTACAAAAAGATATTTACTTTTTAATTTTTCTACATGAATGGTCATTCATCTTTAGTTACTGAAGCAATGTTGATAAATACTGTAAATAACATTTTCCTATAAAAATATATGTGTGCAGTTATTAAAATTAAATTTGCCACAGATATAAGCTTCTTATAGAAATATACATTTCACTTTCAAATTTTAATATTTTATTATGAAAATACATTTTATGGATATCTTAAAGAAGCTTTAATGCTTCTTTATGAAACATGAAACAACAGAAATAAATCTTTCATCAAGAAACAAATATTGTACAGATTGAAAGAGTTTCCTTTTCCATTAATATAACCAAATTTTGTACATATATAAAATTTTGTACATATATAAATTTTGTACATATATAATATATATCTTTTGAAAATAATATTATATTTATAAAAATCAATATTTTATAACGAAAAGTACAAGACATTATAAAAGAAGATTAAAATTTCTTCATGAAACTTTTATAAAAAAATAAGTGTTTCATAAGGAAATAAATATTAAATATTATTTTCCTTGTTTATAAAACTTTATCGTTAGTAATGTAAGACATTTTAATAATATATATTGAAATAAATTATATTTTCACGTTTTTGTAATAAATAATTAAAGTGATTACAAAAATGAGGATCGTAGTTTAAAAAGTAATTTATTTAACTTTTTCAATAAAACACTGAATTAATATGAAAAAACAAATGTGTATTTATATTTTATTTTCTCATAAACAGACAAGTCTAAAGAAATTTTCAAATAAATTTGGTGAAAAATAATTTGAAATTTTACATCTGTAATGAAAATACATTTTTTTTTTAATTATTGTATTTGAACATGTTTCTAAAGATAGATGCATCGTTTTTGAATATACAGCAGTTGCTCATACTAAAACCTTAAAATGGGATGTAAATTATATTATAAGTGGAATTTGTTATTTTAAAATTAAATATTTTCATACAATTATCATAATTTCCTGCATAAAATATCAATTTTATGGAAAATATTTTCTTTTACAAATTAAATATTTTTAATTAAACGTAAATTTTAAATATACTTCATAATACGCATTTTCATATATTTAAGTTAATGTGAAAGTAACTCCGAATTACTAATAAATTTGTTGGAGACAGTTTTAGAGTTATAGTAATGAAGAAAGAATTATTATTATTATTATTAATGTAATTATACAATAATTTTATAATCGAATAAATATGTTGATTACAATATAATAAAACTTAATTATATATTTTTATAGTTATCAAAGGAATAATAGGATCAAATGAATAATCCTAAATATTAATCACTGAAATACAGTATAACATTTTCTGGAATTTTATTTTTTATAACAGTTTTAAAAAAAATTTGATTGAAAATTATAAATAATACTATTTATCCTAAGTATGTGGACATTTAAAGTTTTTATACTACTTTATAGCTTTAAATTATCATTGTTTAATAATCATTATTTTTTCAGAATAATAATGATAATTAAAATTTCAGTAATTGTTTCAATAATATTAATTTAATTGACTGTTTATTTTTTAGATGAAAGTTTTATGAGTTTAAATATATAAACAATAACAAAAAAAAAATTAAAATTCAGAAATGTAAAGTACCTATTATATAATTTATCCTATATGCAAGTGAAATTATTAAACATTGGAATTGAAAACTCGAATAAAGTTCATGAATTTCTCGAATAAAGTACAAGAACTTTTATAAACATCCTTAAAATTAAACCCTAAATATGCATATAATATTTTGCAGAACTACTTACAATAAATGATTGCAAGTAATTACAAATAAATTAAATATTCTTCCAGATTTTTATGTAATGCAAGTAAAGCTTTCTCAAACATTTTTGATATTGAAAATTTTATTTTATGCATTACAAATGCAGGAGTATATTATTCACTTACATAACTTCCTTGTCTTTTGTCAAAAATTTACCTTTCCAAAATTATAGTTAGTTTATTATCAAATTTTATTTTACAATAAATAAGTTAATATTGTTGATTTTTAATATATAGGAAAAGATCTGTCACATTTTACAAAAAAGATTAAAATCAAAAGTATGGCACAAATTTTAAGAAATGATTTCTAGCTGTAGAAAAAATTTATAACAAATATATGTAATCTAGTTTGGTAAAGATTAAGTGAGGAAATATTGACATTTATTTATTTATAATTAGATGTTTAAAGCTTTTAAAATGTTAATTTAAATAAAAATTTATATTGATTTTAAATTTCCCCTAAATTAATTTAAATGATTTTTAGAAAAAGAGACTTTGGTTTGAATACTTGCCTATTTTAGTTCAATGTTTTAAAATATTCTTGTGTGAACACACACACACAATAAAAATGAAATGTCTAACATTATGTTATACGTTAATAGTTTTTATTATGATTTATGTACTTTACATTTAAAGGTAGGTATGTCATAAACTTATAAAGTTAATTTTTTGTTTCTTTTAACTGATAATTGAAACTAAGAAACCTAAAGAAAAGCTTTTTTTCTCAAATGATGCATTAAGTTGTTTCAGAGATTTTATTACTTTGAATACATTTTTAAAAAACGAAAGCAAAGTGAGTGGAATAAATATTTTATTTAACTTACATTATACAAAAGTTTCAATTATGTAAAATTTTTATTGAAAAAAATATTTTTTTACGTGATTGACACCTTACAGCTTGATAATTATAATATAATGGATATTAATAGAGTAGAAGCAAGTAAATATAAGTGACTTTATACCAATAAATATTTCAATAAATAATATTTATATCATCACTAAATTCATGATACATTTGATCATGATAAATGATATATTTGATATGATCATATAGTATGGTCAGTAAAGATGTCATACTAAATTTTATCCACTATAATATCGCATTGTTTATTTAAAATTGTTAACTACTTAAATTACTGTCATAAAAAGTTAAAGAATATGAAATATTTATTATACAGTTCAAAGGATTCTAGGTATCTAAATAATTTTCTTAATGCCAAATAAAATCTTTGTGCCTACACTAATGAAAAATGAAAGTTCTGATAATTTCTTCTAAAATATCAATATTTCTAACCATCTGCTTTATTAAATATTCAAATTTTAAAAATTATTTTTAATTAATGTAATAGAAATAGATCTATATTTTTTTGCGAAGAATCATTGTATATGAGATTAGGTAATTATAACCAGAATTTTTGTGCATACTTTCTAATTATATCATATTTATTCATAGCAAATTGTAAATATTATTAGTTATATCCACTATTTGCAGATTATTATGAAAATTTCCCTTGTGATCAGGTGGACTTATACAAATAAATATGCTTAATATGTATACATGAATATTCAATTGATTAAAGTATATTTATTTGTATTCACGCATTTTATTTTTTCCACATAGCTATCAATATAGAAATATTCTCGAATGAAATATATAGAGCATATAAAAATCCTATACTGTATTTTTCTTTCCAAAACCCTCCGCCATTTGGAAATACATACTACTTAATATTAAGGATTAAATGTCAAACAAAATGAGTTAATTACTTTATGTTTAAAACAAATTACAATAAATTGAATGAATATGTATTTCTTTTGGGAGCACAGACTTAATACGATAGTAAAATTTCAGAATAAGTGAATTACTTGAAATATTGTATCTTGCAAATATATTGTTTTTATATCTTTTTGACGAAAAAGTTAAGTATGTTACGATGATTTCCATAATACTGATTTTCAAATAGGTATATGGTGTGGTTGGACACTGAACTTAAGACTTAAGGAAAGAATCTACATATATGCAATAATATAAAAAAAATATTGAAAATAACAACCAAATCAAATAACTTTCTAAATCATGATATGAAAATTGAAGAGTATTAAAGCTCAATATAATTTTATTATTACAGATTATCACTTTTAAACTCATTTTTTGTACTTATTAATAAACTGGTCAAAAGTATTTCAATAATTTATTTCATATCTATAAAATAATGAATGTCTCGTATGTAAAATGGATATTTTTAAATACAAAAACCAAAATTTTTCTCTTTGAAGCTAAGGATATTTATTAGTAACAAGGAAAGATTTTTTTGTAAAAGAATGTCCTTAAATAAATGCAGTGCAATAAATTGAAATTTTTATCGGGAATTTTTTAGAATTGATTTGGTTACTTAAAACAGTAACTCTTTCCTAGTTGTAAAAATTAAATTACCATGTGTTAAAATAAACAAAAAAACAGGAAGCTACAAGCTATGGAATATATAAAACAATAAGATACATTTCAGTAATTTTTATTCATGAAAATGCATAAATCATAACAAAAGGCTATAAAATATCAGCCTATTATTGAAAATGTGCTTATATATTTTTTCTTACTGTTTATTTCTATGAAAAATATAAGTAAACAGTGAATAGAAATATTTAGTTAATCGATAATTAAATAAACAGTTTGGAATAGTACTGATAGAAATTTAAACAAGAATAGTTATTTTTCAATTATCTACATTTTCTTTTATATGAATGATTATATAAAATGATATCGATATATTTAAAAATTTGTAATATCTAATAAAAATAATATTTTTCGATTTGCAAACACATGTTTATTGGTTTAAAATTAGTTATAATTTTACATCTTAAATAATTTCAAAATATAAAAATTGATGACGAAATAAATTAAAATATCCTTTACATAGTAATTTATATTTATTACATTTTTATTTGGAATATAAGTTTACATAAATTTTCTTTCTATTTGAAAATTATTAACTATTTTTCTTATAAATTGTGCTGTCACGTGACTATTTCAAATTAAATTACATGATAATTTCAAGGTCAAATTCTAACAACACTTATTCTTTTTTCACCTGTGGTATAAGTTTAGTTCTGGCTGTAACATATGTAAACTATTTTGAATTATCAGTAGAGAAAAAAATATCAGAAAGTGAGGATGAAGATTCACACATTTTACTCCCCACCCACGCAGAATTAGATAAAAATCCACCCTCACTTTTAAAAAAATTAGAAAAAAAATCCCTATCTCGCTTGAAGGCCTACTAGCCTATATTACTCACGTAGGCTGACCTTGGAAGAGGATGACTCACAACGATTAATAATTACCCCATAGTAAAAAGTAGGTCACCCGATTTCGAGGGGTACCCGAAAGTAGGGCGGATTATGAGGGGCCCAGTTTGGGAGGCCCTCCAGCACCCCTTTTAGGTGCCCCAGGCACGCGAACCGAGCGAGACGCGGGGGTGCTGTGTACATTTTTTATGCAACATGGATTCAGGGGTACCGTTAAGGGACTGGGGCGGGAGAGTTTTTGGAGAGAGTGGTTTCTATTTTTTTTTGGCTCCCATGCGTAGGTGAGGGGCCACTATCAAGGCGGAAGTACAATTCTGGATTCCATTTTGGAATTCGGGATATCCATGAACAGGTTTCAAACATGCAAAGTGTAAAATGTAAATTTTCTTAAAATAACTGCCCTGGTATTGAATTTCCTAATTAATAATATTTCTGGTTATTGAAACATATACTCCTTATTTTTGTTAACAAGTCGATTAATCACTATCAACCTCCTCATAATTTTCGGTAATGAGTGAAAGACGAGGTTGATACTCAAGATCTTCTTCATATTCGTTAA
Source organism: Latrodectus geometricus (assembly GCA_026290005.1). Taxonomy (NCBI): domain Eukaryota; kingdom Metazoa; phylum Arthropoda; class Arachnida; order Araneae; family Theridiidae; genus Latrodectus; species Latrodectus geometricus. The sequence continues at coordinate 198,159 of JAPDSC010073383.1, read as the reverse complement.
TACTCAAGTTCATCTTCTTTTCCAACCCTAGTGGAATTTTTATCTTGCAAATCTCATTTCAAGCTTTCAGCCAAATCATGTATCGAGATTGTCACCTTCTGGACATGAAAGCGATCTCTTACCTTAACCTTAACATGGAACATAATTAATATATTAATGTGAATAAATTGAAGAGATAGAATTTTGTTTTAAAATAAATGCATGTAAACATTACATGATGTTTATATTTCATAATTTACAACTAATACTTGATAATTTATTGTTTAAAGAATATAATCAAAGTCTTGATTAAAAGTGAAATTAAATGCTTTTAATTTAAAGAAGTATTTTTTTTTGACAATATTATAAATTTTTTTTAAAATATACAATTTGATTTAAATACTCTATTCATCTATGAAATATTGCAAAGATAAAATTTAACTTATATAAAGAATTATTTAAAAATTAAACACTTATTATTTTAGCTGAAAGATTTCTAAGTAAATTTCTTGCTGAAAATTCTTTGAATTTCAAACCAAAATTTTATGCTATGATTTAAACTTATTTTGTTATATTGTGTAACAATATATGGTAGCATTTGTTCGTAAGAAATACATTGATATTTATGTATTCTATATTTGTCAATGGTATAAATAGTTAATGATATAAAATAAAAGATATGCCAATGTAATTATTTTTGAAAACTAAAGCTAACAGTAATAGCAATAAATTTTGTTATATTGAAATTAAACTTCTCTTAACTTATAAAGTTATACAAAACTTTAAATTCATTATTAGCTGCTTTATATTTCATTAATTGCTTTAAATATTTTAATAGTTTCATCCATATCAAGTAGTCTTATAATATATTAAAATTAATGAACACTGGTACTCTCAAAATGATTTATTATCTTTAAGGCAATGGTTTTTAACCATTTTATGTCACTTATCACTTTTAACGATTTCAAAATTGGCGGCAAAGAAAAAGCTTTAAAGTAGCTTACTTATTAATATTACATTGTGTAAAATAATTTACGATAACAATTTTTAATGTGAAATAAAATAAAATGTGTACTACAAAAAGAACAGTACATTTATTATTTTACTCGTAATAAAAAACAATGGATTTTACTGTATACATTTCTAAAATTTGGCAACACAATATAAGCCTTGGATGGCACACTAAAGTGCCGCAGCAGAGGGTTTAAGGGTGACTATTTTAAGACAGTTGTAGCTCATGTCATGCCAGTCTCATGCAATAAACTAATATATTGAAACTCTAAATTCTTAATTCTCGCTGGAAGTTCTTGTTGAAAATGCAAAAGTTCATTTTTACTGTATGTATATATATATATATATATTATATTTGATTATTTAGATTTGAAATCTGTAAAGTATAACAATTATGTTTTTCAAGTATTTTTGTAATATTTACTGTTTTATAGTCTTAAAACACTGAGTACAGTAGCAGATATTTGTGTTCTTTACTAATCGTTTACGTATATGTTGAGAAAAAAGTTTAATTAGTTTAGTTAGTTAGTTTAAATAAGGATCAACATGTCTAAGTAATATCATTTTAATATAACTTGATATTTTATGTTAAAATAAGTAATGAGAATTGTACAGAAAATGTACTATTCTCATTATTTATTGTTACCTATAAATATCAAGTTATATTATAATGATATTACTTAATAATGCTAATCCTTATTAACATAAGTATGAGGTAATTGTTGTTTACATATTTTTCTTCAATTTAAGATTTTTTTAGAATCATAATGTAAATAATTTTTGCAAACAATGGTATATTAGATATTTCGAAGAAAAAAAATACTATGGACTTGAAAATAATAATAAGTTTTATGCACTATAATATGCAATTTTATACAAATTATACAATTATATACATTTTATACAATTAATCCACAATGTGAAGTGTAAATCAATTACAATTTATTATTTACTCATGCGCATTTTGTTATAAGAAATATATTTCAATTAAAAGTTTATTTATTTTTAGTTTCATTTTTTATTATGTATAGTGAAAATCTTAACACTCAATTTTTAAAACTATTTATAATAAAAACTCACGTTTTTATTATAAATAGTATTAAAACAGGTTTGGTTGAAATTGAATGCTTAGGAATAATATTTTAAATGGATTCAGGGAATAACTTTGACATTTAAGTTTATTAAATAATGTTAAGTACAATGACATTGGTAAATGTTAAGTACAATTTATCACATTGTTTATTTTAAATATTTTCTTATTATTAGCCAGTATTTTTACTCAGTATTTATACTCAGTATTATTTATTCAAAACTTTTCATAATTTTATTTTAAAAAGAAGAAATTTAAAAATTTATTTTGTCATCAATTATATACGAATATATTTTATAAGTGTAATGCATATTTATTGAAAATCCTATGTAAAAACCAACAATGGAAAATATAATATTTGTAACATTTGTTTTTTACATTGTTAATGTTGCTTACAGAAATAGTACCAATAAAAAGATGTAAAACTACATATACTGCGTATTAGTCGGTTTTTTATTAAGTGAATTGGTTAAATACGTGTTTTCTTTTCCAAAATGTTCCTCAGAAAATATGCAATTCAGTTAAATTTTAAAATAATTATGCTATATTTACAAAATATATTGTTAAGTTTACTTGCCTCATTACAAATGTTTTTATTACTTGATTGATTAATGTTTTTTTATAAATTTGCACTAATTTTTAATTAAATTAACTTATTTAAAATATAAAATTTATTCCAGTGGATTAAGGAAAGTGAATTTGTAATAAAGTGCTTCTTTATTGTAAATTCATAACTGTATTTATATCAAGGTAAACATTTATAAAGTTTGAAGCTACTGAAAAAATATTATATCAACCTTGCATTTGAAATTTTAATAACTGAAAAAAAAACGATCAATACAAAAAAATATGTATACTGTATTTGCAGTTGTGACACAGAGCAAGGAATGCCGGGTAAAATAGAGACACCCTTTTTCCCTCTTTTAAACCCCTAACTCCCACTCATACAGGGAGTGTAAAAAAATACCCCACCCATGGCTGACAAGTCCTACTGACCCACATTATTTTCCCGATACGACCTTGAATTTTTAAATTTTCCCACTTTTTTAAGCAAATTTGCGAATGTTATGTTTGCACGTGATTCGAGGAAGCAAACTGTTGTATGACGCATACTCTGCAATAATGTGATGTAGATCATTTTAGCAAATTCCCTATTTTTACAAGAATCATAAAGTAACGAGTAATAAATAATAAAAATAAAATATTTACTTATAAAAGTAAGCATTTAACGAACATATATTAATTAATTAATAATTACTATCTAAATTTAATCTTTTTCTCTTTATCCAAAGACATATGTAGTAACAGTTTCTTCATAGTTTAAAACTTCCAAATTTGAGGCTAATGTTTCATTCATAACTTATTTGCATTTAGTTCGATGTTAAAATTATGCCCACCATTTTAAATTCTTAAAAAAAGGCTTCGTTTTATTAAATTATTAAAGAAAGCGAGTATTTTTAAATAAGTATGTTTTAAAGTTTATCTTTGGAAACAGAAAGATGATTTAAAGAGTCTAAAACAGTATAAAAATAAAATGTTATACAATGGACAAGGTAGTATCTTGTTATACAATCGATAGAATAGTATAATAAGATATTAATATTTAAATAGATTGTTACAATAAATTATTTCAATACACACTTTTTTGATAGATATTGACATGATTTTTAATGCAATCTAAACTTTGTTGATTACATTTTGGTAACTCTAAGATGGTAATCTTCTGATTAATTGATATTTAGATTTGTTTTATTAGTTTAATTTTTCCTAAAAATAAAAAGTTTTGAAAATATTTAAAAAAATACTAGAATTCTTATTCAATATCGTGCATTAAATATAAATTCTGACAGAAAATTTATTTTCTTTGTATCTGCTTTCAATTCATAAAAGCAAACAGACTTCCGGGTATTTTGGTTGCGACCAGAGCGGTTCAGCTAAATATGCGATATTTCTTATTGGATATATTATTTGTACTAGTTCAATATTCGATAAGAAGCATATTCATTGTAATAGTACTACATTAAAGAAGAAATATTTTCATTGTAATAGCACTATATTCAATAGAAAATATCAATTTATAAGAGCAACAGGACTTCCCGGCTGTTATTTTGTTGATCTGGAAAACCAGAAAGGCTCTTCTAAATATGACATGTTTCTTGTTGAATATAGTACTCATAATAGTCATTTTAATGAAAAAGATGTTAGAAGCCTATTATCTGTATTTATATTTTGATTTATGTGCATCAGCTGTTTCAACTCATAAGCAAAGTTATATAATAAATAAATAAGGAATACTTTATTTCAAAGACAATTTTTAATTATGTCACCATGGAATATTGCATAATTAACAATATGTGTATTTATTGTTTTGAAACTTTCAAAATGAATATTTACTTATTGAAAATTATCGTTATTTGACATGTTTAAATTTGCACTCCTATTTATATAAACAAAAAATTATTTGTATTTTTATAATGCTCTCAAATTTATATAAGCCTTTTTATTGATAATGCAATATTATAATGTTGAAATTTAAATTGAAATTTTTTTCTTTAGATTTATTTAATTTTGAACACGCATTTATCTTAATTAAAAATGTTTATGGATAATTCAAAACTACGTTCAAAGTAAAGAATGCTCTTAACTGAGTTATTTTGTAAAGAGAATTTTTTACTTTGAGTTTAGATGTAATTGTAGATAAAATATGAAGTTATAGTAAATTATCTATTACTTATAAGAATTGAAAAGGGTTTGGTTATCTTTTAAGATAGTTTTGATTGAAGTAGGTTGTCATATCTTTTTGTTTCTAAAAGTTATAATACAAGGAACTTTTTAATTACGTCTCAAATTTTTTCTAAGTTAATTTATGCTTACATTTTTTCTACTTTCTTCCTTCATTCTCTTTCTCTAATTTATTCACAGATTATAAATAAAGAAATAAATATAGGAGCAATAGCTGTTATAAAAGCTAAGGATTTCTGGAAGCATTTATTTGCATTGAGAGTAGTTATTTACATTTTAAATTATAGATACTTTGAGGTTTAGTAAAAAAATATTTCTCTGTTTCCTATCGATTATGAAAAGTAAATATTTGAATTTTTGTGATACTACAAAGTAGCTAATAGAAGCTCTATGAACAAAGGACAATAAAAGATAATAAGCAGTTATTTGTTATTCAGATAACATCGTGTTGATAACAATTAATTCATTAACAAAAAATAAGTTAGTTGTTATAAATATTAACAAAACATCAGCAAAACCTTTTTTCACATTGTGTTTATTAGAGATACTAATTCTTGTAAATAAAACGTTATACAAATAAAAGCTTCATAAAATCTTCATTTTGTTATATAAATATTAATTTATTTAAAACTTAAGCCAATGCAATTAAGACTTAAAATTTAAGCCAATGCAATTAAGACTTAAAATTTAAACCAATTTTGTGTTTGATTAGAAAACATTTAAAAATTTCTTATGTATACTTGTTAAACATTAAATATTTGGTGATAGAAATAGTATACTAATAAACTTTTAACGATAAATTGGGCAAATAATTTTTAAAAAAAAACAATATTTTCTTAGATTATTATGAAAATATAGAGAATGTTATTTAAAAAGAAATTTCCTTCAATAAATTGAAAATTAGTTGTGCTTTAGCATGAATCATTTTATTTTATTGTATTTTCTATGGTGCTCTTCCTTACATTCATGATAATTTCCAATTTGACATCAAAATTCTTTTCTTCGATTTGGGTCAGCTTTCTTTTTTTAAAAAAAAAATCTTTGTCGACAAAAGAATTTAATTCGCATTCATACGGCTGCAATTTAATTAAAAAGCTTTGATTAATTCAACATTAATATAAAGGAGAAATCCTCTTATTTTTTTAAGCAGAAGTGAAAGCATATTTTATAAAAATACGGCTTTTAAGGAAGCTCGAGAAGAAGAGAAAAAAAAAACTTTTTTCTCACGCATTTTTCTCCGTTCTTCAACCCCACAAGGTGAGAAATATAGAGAAAAAGAAGAGCAGAAGAGATATAAAAAAAGGATTTCATAGCCCCATCCATCATCTTCGTGTCTGATCCTCCTCATATTCGCATCCCTTCTCTTTCCATCACCCTCCAACAATCCCTGTCATCTCGGGCATCTTTTTCCTCTCTAGCGCGTGCTCTTCTTTCTTGCATCCTTTCTTCTTCTTCCATCCCCACCCCCAACTTCCTTTACGCAAACCCAGAGAGTGGAGAAAAGGCTGATTCTTTCCCCCAACCCCTGAGTTACCTATGACGTGTAGATAGGGGGCTTGACAACATAATTTCTGCTAGGTTTCTGTTTCGCTCTGTATACTAGACGTGAAAGTTCGGCTGCCCATTAAATGTAAGGAGTGTCAATATCATCTCGTACTAGTATGAAAACACATTCTCGCCTACTCTACTGTGAAGAGGATTTTTCTGCAAGACATGTGTGGGGGGCTTTAAATTTTTAAATGTATCTATTTTCCATTATTGAGACCTTTCACCCTATTGCATAAATAAATCTGTAAGAGTGAAATTTGAGTACTTTATTTCGGAACTATAATGGTGTTTGATGTGTTATTTTATTTTGCATTATATTTGTATAAAATAATTTACAAAAGTTGGTTTTAATAAAAGAATTTCCCGAATAATTTATCAAATGTTAAAATAATTAATAGTAACATCATATTATAAACGTGTTCCTAAAATTAACTGCTTATAAGATACAATATCAACAATTAGTCACAATTATCAACAATTAGTATATAATATCAACAATTAGTATTTACAAAATTTCATAATTGTCAAATTATTTTTTAAAAAAGCTGGCTAATTATTTTAACAATTATTTATATGTACTAGGGTAAAAACTAAGTTAAAAATGTAAGTATTACAACCAGTGAGGTTTTTATAATAATTCAAAAATATATTTATTGTATTCTTATAGACAGATGGTGTTTTTATTAGTAGTTGGTTACGATTCTGAATCAAACAACGATAGAAAATTGTTTTCTTCAATTTCTGCATTTCGATCTTTCTGAAAGACAAAATGCTGTGGACAGTAAAAAGCTTAAAATAACCTTCAGATATTCTGTAATTAATCTTGTGACTTCAACGATATTAAGTAAGGCATAAACATTTTGTAATGATACTCAGCTTGATTCCAGCCATTGTAAAACAATTGGAAACCTCTGATGCATTTTTACCTTTTCACATGCACTTCTGTAAGAGACTGATCATGAAATTATAAATTTCTTCCTTTATGATATGAAAACATGGATCTATTTATGTAGAATTTCCCCAGAAGACAGATTTCTAAAATACTTTCAGGTAGTTTCCAAGTATTTGGCTTCTGTTACAAGATTTTATTTATTAAGAAAATTTGAAAGCATTTATTAAAAGTAGAAATCATTGCAAAAATTGTTATTTTTTGTAAAAAATTCATTAAATTTTAGACTTAAGAAATAAGTAAAACAAGCAATTTAATTTTCAAGAAAAAATTAATGGTTTCATTTAATTTATTGCAAATAAATATTTTAAAAAATATTAAAAAATAAATTTTCCTTAATACTATGAATCCTAACAATGGAGCTTTTTAAATTTTACAAATTTATGATTAATAAATTGTCCCTAGTAGTAAGTATTTGAAATCACCATTAATTAAGTATTAGCTAGATATTTAAAATATTTCATTAATTTTTATATGCGTTTATATTAAGGTAAATTATTTTATTTTTAATAAAATTTAATTATTATAATTTAAAATATTGACGTTTAAAGATTAAGATTCAATTAGAAACAAACATTAAATTTATGAATTATCTAAAATATTTCGTTTTTAAAATTTAGCTAATTCAAAAATGGTCACGCATTCATTGCAATGATCATGTAACATTAGAGCTTCATTTAAATTAAATAATTCTAAATCTGATACATTAAAAACTTGTTCTATCATTATTCAATTAGTTTTGATTTTAGTGAAATTTCTGTTATACATGCTGTAAAAAAGTTATTAAATTAAATGTTTTCTTAAAACCAATATATTTAATTTTGTGCCTTTGTTGAAACTGTAAACAGCTGGAATTGCTAATTTAGCGTTTGAGTAAAAAACTTTTAAATAAAATTATTTTATGACTTAATAATTCTAGATTGAACTTTTAACCATGACTAATAAAGACCACTAATTATGCATTGACCTCATTAATTGGTACATTACTGCAGTTTTATTTGATACCTGTATCTTTATTCAAAATCGATAAATTTAAGAAATTTGATTTTGCAAGTTGCAATTTTAAACATAATGTAAATAAATTAGCCAACAAAAGTGAGGTATAATTAAAATAAGCAATCATAGTTAATTTTAAAGTTAATTTAGTAATCATTTTCAGTAAGTAAAGTTATTTAAGAAGTTATTTCCATACAAATTCAATGTATAGCGATACCCATTTTGTTCTTGATATTTAATTTTATAAGTATTTTGGTCAGTTGGTAAAATATTTTAAAATCTAAGACATTATATTCGTCTTAGGCATTACTTCACTGCATAATAATAATGCATTAAAATATAGCATTTACATTTTGAAAACTACATTTGCATTTAAATGCATTTTAAATTTTCCAATCATACATTATAAAATTAAAAAGAGATTGATGTATAAGAGAATTGTATTTATCATTGTTTAGGTAATATCCTATTTCGACATTTATCCGAAATTTATAAGAAAATATTTTTTAAATAAGTTGGTTTATCAAAATAATCTTTATAAATTATTATCTAAATATTATACCACTCAAATAAGCATAAAAGTATTGCTGAAACTGATTTGGTTGAACATTTCTCAGAATATTGAATTTAGGAATTAAGATTTATGTATTAAACTTCAGCTTCTGGTGAAAATATTCTTATTTCTAAAAATCTTAAATATTGAAAATAGAAAATATTTTTAAAAAGTTGCGATTTATTATCATTGAAGTCAATGATATATTTGAAAAAAAAACTAGTTCCTATTTTTTATGCTTACAAAAGTATAGATGAATTTCAAGTATTATAACACGTGCAAACACTTGTTTCTTAAATTTGTTTTTATGAAATGAATAGATACTTTGAATAAATAATTAGGATTATCTTCCTTGTGAATTAACAGTTCGCAATCAAACAATTAAAAATTGATTATTTGTTATTACAAACTGTGTTGCGAAGTAAAAATGGGATATTTAAATTATATTCATTATTTTTTAAGAATTTTTATTTATTCCAAAATGAAGTTCTAAATGTAAATTTATTATTGAAATTATTATTAACATTTAAGGGACATCAAAATATTATCAAGATTATCTAAATAAACTTATGTGAGAATTTTGACAATATACTTTCAATAATGTTATATTTACGTCTGTTTAAGTAATGTATGTTTATGTTAATATTGCTGTTTAATATATATAATAATGTATGTGATGTTTATATCTATTATAACTGGTAATAAGTTCGATACATTAAAAACAATTAAACGAAATTAAAGAATGCCATATTTTATTTAGTAAATGCTCTAACTTATAATTTTCTAAATTATGTAGATGAATACATGAAATATAAATATTAAAAGTAGTATAATGTTAAAACAAAATTATATTATTTGTAAAAGTTATTAATAAACAAATAATAATTACTTAAAAATGAAATAATTATTTGCAAACTTAAAATAAATATTTTAAATCTTATTTAAAATGAAAAAAGAGACATGTGTGAAAAAGTTTTTTAAAGTACAACTTTGGAAGTTTACGTGCAGCAGTCTATTTATCTCAAGAGTTTCTTACAACAAAATATTTAAATTTCTTAATAACTATATTTTATTGAAATATTTTATAGAAAGTGATATATTTTATTATCTCAACAAATTACTCAAGAAGTTCTTTTAATTTCATTTACAGAATTGAATATTGTTTCTTGAAATGATATATAAAGTGGCATTTCATTACATTGAAAAAAATGAACAGTTAAATGTATAAATGGAACATTTTAAGTTATATCTGAGGTTGTGGAATATAATTTTAATTACCAGAATATAATATTAATTTATCGGAATGTAATTTTAATTTTAATATACAGGGAAGTTATATTGTTTATTAATAAATATTAAAATTTTACGTTGAATTGTACGAAAAAATTAGATAGTTTTCTTAAAAATTACTTTCTTAATATAATGGTATAAGAGATTAATTATAAATATTTTTTCAAAGCACGTATAGAGTCTAATAACTTAATAATTTATTTAAAATTCACGTAAATAAAATAAAGAGAAGTATATATATTTTATTATTTATTATCTAAAAAGAATAGCAGATCTTAAATGGAATTAAGTTAAGGAAATAAACATTATAAAGAATTATAAGCTTGATACTTCCATTCTTAAATCTTCTTATCATGTTTCAAAGATATAATCAAATATTTAACACTTTCACGTATCAACAGATTCTGAATTCTTTAAAACAACTCCTTTAAGACTATTTGCAACTATATTTCAGCCGATAAATTCTGAAAGATATAATCTAAAACTTACATGTTAAAACTGAAAACACAAGCAGGCCATTTGTAGTACATAAAAAAATACGATATTTATCATGGGGAAAAAAGCCGATACTTGGTGTTAAGTCTTCAAGTTAAGTACCCAAATACAAGTCGTTTGATTGTATCACGGAATAAAGAGTCGATGGCAGAATATTTCCAAAAATGCTAAAAAAAAATTTTATGTGGTTCCTTTTCTGTTAACTGCGTATATTTAAAAGCTCGCGATGCATTTTTATACTGATTCTTTCGAGAAAACATTGAAAAGGTTCTAAAAGAATCAATACGTTCTCAGACATAAGACTGGAAAGAAAATATCTTTAAGATAAGACGGAAGTTACATAAAATATACCGGGAAGTGATATTTTTTCGAACTATGTTTATTCTTAAGACAATGTGTACGAAGTTGAAACATATTATAAAATCACTTGAGCAAGTACTTTAAATGGATTCTTTGAGTACAAAGGCATTCTTGATGCAGCAATTTCGAATTTTTTTTAAATTACATTTTGAAATTTAGACTAAGAAAATATAAAATTGAAATTGTAAGATTATTTCATACTGAAAAGAATCTTATATATATATATATATATATTTGTATATATTCATACATATATATAGACATATGATATATATTAGTGTAAACAAGGTAATGTTATTTTATTAAATTATGGTAAAAGACAGTTTTTTTAATTTCAAAAAATAATAATTTATGCTTGTTTTCCAACATAAAAATAATTTTTTATGATCTTTGATTTATTAGGTTTTGAATTTATTACTGTGTTTAAAGTCATTTTACTCTCAATGATGATATTTTTTATGTTTGATTAAAATATGTAGGGTAAAATGGAAACAAGTGTATACAGTTTGGTAATTAATCCTTTTGATAAAAAGGAACATCAAATAACATAGTTAAATGGATGTATATGTAAACATATATAAAAAAAATCAGAACAGAAATGTGTATGTTAATGTTAATATAAAAGATAAAAAATTAATATACGGTTAATTGTTACTCATAACTATTACATAAGTACAATGTATCGAGCTCTTAAAGCAATAGCACAAATATATATATATATATATATATATATATATATATTTTTTTTTTTTTGCAGTTTTTAATAGATAAAATGTTGTATTTAAGATTTTTATGATAATAATATGTTTTCTCAAATATCAAATTGTATCCTACCACTTATCGCTGATGTTTGTCTTCTGGTTTTGTATATAGGACGAATGAATTAAGTGGGATATTCTGAAAAAGTTTATGAGTTGAATCACATTACTTTTTTTTTAACTTTGAAGACACATTTAGTGCATTTCAAAATTAATTAAAAAAATAGAAAATGGAAAACCGATATATAGGGATTGTTACAAATTTTTACACATTTTAAAGCAATTATAAATACATTGAAAGGCATTAACTATGAATTATATTTTACAATAAATTATTTGTAGTATTTTATTTCTATTTTATATGTAAAATCATGAATTACAGATGGATTACAACATCGATTATTCAAACATCTTTTCCATGTTTTTTACGCTAAGTTAAAATAAGAATTGTTGTATGTTAAAATGACAAAGTTTGAGCTATAAAAATTTTATTTATCTTCCGTTACTGACATTTTAAACTTGTTTATACATAATATTGAAATCACATATGCGAATATAGAAAACTGTCTATTTTGTATTAAATTTCTTATAAGTATAAATAATTTAAAGACATAAACTGTCTACAGAATGTTATAATTTTATTGAAATTTTTATTTGCATATTGTAAGCATATTATTGTGTATAAAAAAAGAAGAAATTTCTCACATATTTAGACAAATTTTATGATAAATTGATTATATTTCAGAGTATATATATAGAAAGAGACAAAGAGATAGAGATGTTATACGATGCAATTATATATTACTCTGTAATTTATCTTATTGTAGATAACCATATTTTTGTGAAAAATTTTGAAAATTATAAATTAATTATATAATTAGAAATTTGATTTCAGAGCAATTAAGCAAAGACTTTCTTAAATTGTGAAAGTATTAATGTTTTTACAAATTTTTGAAAGAACTTTTTTAAATATATGAAATAAAAATAAAACTGTTTTATGCATTTGTTAATTTTATAATTAAATTTAAATTTGAAATTAAGTTATTTCAATTGTAAGCGATTCTTTTAACAGAAATTTTTTTCTGCATTCGTTAATTGCTATCTAGTTGGGTTAATTAAAAAAAATCACTGAAATAATAAAATTTATCTTTCTAGATTTCGATATACACGTCAAAGAATTTAAATATTTTTTCAATAATTTAAATATTTTTGATTTATAAATGATTTTTTATTTAAAGAATGGTATCATATTTTGCAAAAAATATCTGAATGTCAATGATAAAATTATTCCTTAACAAACTATAAAAATAATAAGCTTTGTATTATAAATTAACATACTTGGAAATTTTATATTCATTAAAAACTTTTGTAACATTATATTTATCAACAAATTTCATTTCCCATTTTAAAGAAAATTTTGAAAAAGTTTTATAAGAAAAAGTAATGAATTTGAAAGTATTAAAACCATTTCCATATGCATGCTGCTCTTAAAAAAAGCAATTTCCTTATTTATTTGAAACCCAATTATTTAAATCAAATCCGATGCATATATGAATCTATTTTAAGAATCAATACTAATTAAAATTCAGTCTAGATGGATGGCATTACTTAGATGTCGAATATAATGAAGGAAACATTATACTAATCAATATTTAAGAAAAATCATTATGCCATAATAGGGAAAAAGATTTTCTTTTTTTCCCTTGAAATACGGAGGGACGCTGTGCATACTCATTAATATAATTTCCCTCTTCTTTATATGGATAAAAAAGATAAAAGTCGAGAACATTACGATGAAGAACTTCAAAGATTAATTGCATTTGAAATTACCTTCTTACAGATACGTAGACATTAAATATTTAAGATAGTATAATATTAATGAAACGCTGATCCCATGTATTTTACTTCGATAATTACAAAATTCGAGATCTCTTTTCTTGTGAGCTTTAATTTCTTGGCACGAGGTGTAGATTGGAATCTTCATCGAATTAGAACCTCTGCTATCCATCATGATTTTAAATTTAGATTATGAACTTAGTTTGGGCATATTTTCAATTTATGTTCGGATGAAAGTATAAGAGCATTCCGTGATGCCTTATCTCATTTACGACACACATTCTTCTTTTCTTATCTCTTCTTTCAAAAATTAATGCTTGCACTCTTCAGCATCACATAAAATATAAATACCTACTGTTGCAATTCACAATAAATATGTATCTATGAAATTAAGTATTTATTTTATTGATATGTTTATTCAAAAAATTAAATGATAGTAAAATTTGAAAAATATTGCTGCCATTAAAAGAATCATCACCCAAACAAAAATTGTTGAGACATTTAGGAGTTAAAATATAAAATATTTTTAATTTTTTTTGTTAATTTTATTAATTATGTTTTATTCCTATGGAATGCGTTTACTTTTATCTTCTATTCTGTATATCCATATATATTCATTCTAAAGAAATTATTTAAATATAATTCTATAGATTAAAGAAGTTTTTATTACAAAATAAAAATTTGGTAACATTACATTATTTGGGATGAAAAGTTTAGTAAATGAAATAATATGGTTGATATAATGTTTTTTTTCCCTGTATTTTGTGTCTTTTTTCTAAGAAAGTATTCTAATATAAATTAATTAAAAATAGAAGATTTACATTGTTGTAAAATATGTAATGTTGATAAATATGAGTATAAAATATAAGTATAATATTTGTGCATAACAGAAGTAAAGAGTCAATATTTTATTCAAAATTTAACTTTATCACGTTGTTAACATAATTATTGCACTGTTATCATAATATTAATACATAAGTAACAAATACGCATAGAAGAATACTTATTAAATATGCTTTATAATTCTATATTGTTTATTTATTTGATATTGAAAACTTATTTGATATAGTAAATGACATTGTAGTACTCCCCTCTTTAATATTATATAATATTATGTACACTAAAAATTTCAGAAAACTACCATAAATAATTTCTTATCAAAATTTTTTAATTACAGATTTTAAATTGTTTAATATTTTTTCACATTGTTTTAAATTATCAATAGAACCTTTTCATTAAAAGCTCTGTTTAAAAAAATTCAATTTAACGACTATTTTTTTTTAAATTCTTAAGTATATTTCATGTAACTGAAGATTTAATTTTACTATACATGTATCAAAATATATATTGTCTGTGCCTAAATGAAAATTATTTTATAAAGTTAAGTATAAGGAAATAATTTTTATCTTCTACTTTTAATTAACAAGAAGTATTTTTTAAAATTATATATATGATAGTTTTTCTTATAAGGATTTTAACATAAATTAAAATATATTTTTTGATCACAATACATATAATTACAATATGTTTATAATTTTTATTTGAATCAAGTGATAAATGTTGAAAAGCAATTCAATTAACAACTGACTTTAAATCATTTTACTTTTATAAGATAACAGTTTTTTCCATATTCAGAAATTATAAAATATAAATAATTTTCGAAATTTCTAAGATATTTAATGATAGGATTTTATTTATTCTTATAAAGTAATAGAGAATGCATAAATAAGTAAATTTCTTTTTTCACTTTACGCATAATATTATTGCAAATTAAGTATGTTTATATTTTACTTATCTGCTGCATTAAATTTTATGTATTTGAATAAAGAATGGTATACAGAAGTATCAAAAAGAAAATTTTATTGAATAAATTATGTTAGTAACTTAATTAACTTAATAAAAAATCATTTGACCTCAAACTTTTTATTTCTTCCATTAATTAAAGAAATGAAAAATACTTCATTTTGAAACTAAAGATTTTTAATTATAATGAGATTTCCAGAATAAATAAGTACAAATATTTCTAGATAATTTCAAAAAATAATAATTTCTTGTTATTTTGTTTAAATTGTTTACTTAAATTATTGTTATCAGTGAAAGATTTTAATTTATACTGCCGTGCTTTTTCTTTGGTATTATCTAATAAATTAAAAAATGTTTTAATTTATTTGATATCGTTTTGGCATCATTTAAAGATAAAATATTATTAAAATTTATTGTCTGCACTCTTTACACATTTATACAGGAATTTATTTTACTAATTTTCAACGTATCAAATTTTAATTAAAATATATTTTATTTTAATTAGATTTATATTTAAATATGCGTACTTGAATGCAAGCATCACTGATGATATAAAATATGTGTGCACTGAACTACGCAAAAAATATTCTCCTTTGTTAAATTTTTAATTGCTAAATGTAGATGTAGTAAAAAAAATATTAAATACAATAAATCAATATTAAAATATAATAAAATTTACACTATTTCAAGTTGTATCATTTATTATTTTTAGAAACATTGTTTAAGCAATTTTCAGATAGGGAAAATAAAAATTTCATAAAATTCTATTTTAAATGTTTAAAATTTATAGAAAATAGAGAAGGCATCAAATTTCATATAAATCAGGAATTTCTACTCAAAGTTTCATGTAGGAATATTTAATTATATTAAAAATTAATAATCAGATTATTTCTTTTGTTAAACAGTTTGAAAGAGAAAAATGCTTATTAATTCATTGTTTCTCGTTTTACTCTCTTAAAATTTCAAATACAGCTGCCAAATATTTCCATCTTGATTTAAAAATAAACATTTCAAATATTTTTTACGATATAAAATTTTAGTCAATAGAAATAACTCTTAGGTATTTCTGTTGACAACTAAGACAGTTCAAAAAATAACTTCCCTTAATTTAAAATTTATTTATGTAGCAATCTTTTAAACGTAGTTTTCATTTATTTTTAAAATTTATGTAGAAACAAAGTGTATAAAATTTACATTGCTTTATTAATATTTCATTCTCTTACGAGTTATAAATTTAAATAAACAATAATTATATTTTGCTATATGTAATCTAGAAATAATGTTATTAACAATTTCATTTTATCGTTATTATTGGAAAAAGAAGAAGTTATTGATGATCTAATATTTTTATCGGTTAAATTATTACATAATAGTTTATGGTTTTACTCATATAATTCCTTAATTATTATTTACCAATTTTGTTAAATAACATTGATGAAAATTGAAAGAATTGTAATAAAGTATCTTTTTTTTTACATATTCAAAAAAAGAGAAAAAATTTCAGCATCAGTAAATAAATATTAAATGTTTTTATTTATAAATTTTCTATTTATTAATAAACGCATGTTTCCTTAAAATAATTATCATGAATAATATATTCAATTTAATTCAAAATCTTTATATACGCATACGAATAATATTACCCCAATTTATAGTCAAGTAACATGCATAAATATTTACAGGTTTTATTTATAGTATCACCAAATGTATTCATTTTTGAACCAAATATTTCATTAGTTTATTTCACTACGTTAGCTTACTTTAAAACACAATGGGCAAAATATAAAACGTTTCTATAGATTAAAATCATTTTTCATATTATTTCTTTACTATCATATCATATTTTACAATTTTTTTTATTTCATGTCAAATTTTTACTATTTTATTTTTATTATAAATATTTTGAAAATCACAAACAAGATTACTACAGTTAGAATACTACAATTTTTAAAAATATCTTCAGATTATGCAACAAATCACCTTTAAAGTATTCCTAAAACTATTTAATTTGTTCTGGAAAATAAAAATGCAATTATTTTTTTTTAAACGTTCCTTTCAAATGGCGTATGCTCTTTATAAAACAATAAGAAACCTAGTTAGAATGAAAATCATTTATTTTCAAAATTTTATATAGAAGGTTTTAATAAATTGTAATTAATATTTCAAATAGTTAGCTACAAATACTTCAATACAAAATATAACCTCTAAACCAATAAATTAAAGTTACTTGCATATAATTTCTTAACTAGTATGGTTTTTAACGAAATGTATATTGAATTTTAATTATTAAAATAAGTATTTTCTATTAATTTAATATACAAATAACTAATATTTAAATGTTATATTTTTATATGATAACAATTATTTTGTGTTTATAAGTAAAAAGAAATTTTGTAAAGCATTGAATATTTTAACCATTTTATGAATCTAAATTTTTTCTGAGCTTTCCAATTAAAGATGTACAATTAGAACAAATTTAATTAAGCTAATGGCTATTTTTTCTATGTTCTATGCTTTAATTTCTCTCATTGCTTGAAATTTGTCAAATAAAGCAAATAATGGTTATTATATGCTTTTTATTTACACAGTTGCCTTAGATTTCTAATAATAGTGAAGAGACAGTACAGCTTTTCAAATAATTGAAATTAGGAATTGAGAAGTGAAAGTTGATCAGCGCATTTGTTAAATATTTTCGATTTTTAAAACAATTTAATTATTATTAAAATTTTATAATATTTATAATCTGAGTTTTTATAAAAATAATAAATAATTAATAATTTGGATAATTCTCATTTATTTGATTATTCTTAAGTTCAATAATTTTTTATTGAACTTAATTTATTTTAGTATTAAACTTGTAAATATTTTTCATTTAAATTCGAGCTTGTAAATTTTAAATAAAATTCTTGTTAGATTAAATATCATATTTCTCTGAAAATTATGGTAAGTAATTCTCTTCCTCAGGTTTTCTCTGTAACTTTTTCATTTTTTATGTTTAAAATAACCATATATGCATTAGATCAGTTAAGGTATACTTTTGTTTGAAATTCCATACCTTATTTAATTTATAAAAATACGAGAATCTTTTAGTATTACTTTGACATATTATTTATAACTTTTAAATTTTGTTGAATATCAGATTTTTGCATTTGACCAAAACAGGAAAAAATTCTAATTTCAACAAGGAAATGCAATAAAATTGTATTATAGAATAATTCTGAAAAGATTAAAGAGGTAGTTAATCATAACACACACACAAAATATTTTTACTAGAGCATTATTAGATGTTTAAAATTACGTCAATATCCACATAAATAAGAACACAATATTGTTCAATTTCTAATAATGCCTAATATTAAAATTTATTTTCCCAATACCAAAGTAATTCTCATATGAGCTGATGTCGAGTCGAAGAAAAGGTTATGAAAAATCTTTAATATGCGAACAACAAATCTTTTCATTTAGAACGGATTAAACATGGCGGATGCCAGCGCCATATTTGTCTTCCGGACGGAGAAAAAAATGAGTAAAAAAAAAAAAAAAAAGAAAATTCCCATTCGAACCGTTTTTCACAGATCACGATCAGTTAAAGACAAACTGTACTCCGAAAGGAACGCGATCGACCAAAAACTGTCTTTGGAGAAGAAAAGAATGTATAAAAAAAAGAAAGAAACTCTATTTCATCAGAAGAAAAATCATTAAAAATGACAATTCTTCAGCAAAAAGTAACTGGAAAAGAAAAAAATTATATATATACGACTCTGTTTCATGGAATATCATTGTTCTTTAGAACCTTCGGGGCTATTAATGGCAACTCGCAACAACAAAGAGTGGTGATTATTACTTAGAGAATGCGCCGGGGCCCCCGCATTCCCAAGGACGAAAAATTCAAATGCAACCACCCCTTTTCCCCCATGCTTCTTTTATTCATGCTGGCTTCCATCTTAAGATTTTCTTCTGCACTCCCCTCCTCCACATTCCGTCTTTTCCAAACCCTATTGTTTGCCACTGCTTATAATCACTGCTGGCCAGTTCTCTTCTTTTTGTTTCTTTTTTTTTATAGGAAGAAAGATTTTGACTTTCGGAAGGAGAAAAGATGCGAGAGAGTGATTGGGAAAAAATGTATAAAGGAGATATAATAACTGAAGATGATATTGAAGTATTTGGAAAAAAAAAGGAAGGAGAAAAAAATTTTTTTGAGGGAAAGATTCGTTATATCTTTATTCGCTTTCTGTAGAAAACTGAAAAGAAACATGAATTGTATGGTAGGAAGAAAAAAGAAAACCATATCCGGCAAAATTCCAGCGATTTTGCACACTCAATTAAAGTACTGAATTTGTTACACATGTTTGAATATGTACTAATAATGTCAAATAAGGCATGAAATAAATAATCAAATATAACTTATTGTTTTTCACTTAATTACTTATGATGAACCAATTAATTTCGATAACATGCTTTCTATACTATATTAATGCAATTCAAATTTCTTAAAAAAAAAAATTAAAACTGTTTGAAGGAAAATTCTCATAAATCAAAAGAAATTGAAATACTTTCTGAATTATAAATTCATTTTTGATTACTTTTTTTGTATTAGTTATTGTAAAATGATAGTAATTTTTCATATCAACTGCTAGTATTTACATCATGTCCTTCACATTTCTACCATCTGAATTCTATTTAATTTTCCTTTGAAAATCAATAACTATAAAACGAAATATTTTTTTTAAATTTATCGATAACTTTTACGTTTTATTAACAATGAGATATTTGAAACTGAACAATTTATGAAGAAATAAAAATATTCTTGCAAACAACTGCTTACATATTATTTTATTATTATTTGATATTGATTAAAATATTAATTCCAGTATATTTCATATAACGATCTAAATACGTGGTCTTTTTTTATTCATAAAATTTATATAAATTATAATTATTATATATTGTCATTAAATATTTAATATTTTTAGAAATTTGTTAATTATATTAGGCATTATCTAGTTAATAAATATGTACTCTTAAATAAATAATAAATTAAATTTGATTTATGTATAGGATTGAGAGTCCATACTACACACGATTTAAAATAAATAAAAATATTTTAAGTGAAGATTACATCTATTCGTCATTTAAAAGTCCACACTCTAGAAATTTCAGCACTTTGAGATATTTACTATATCACAACCTCTGCTTTCTAAATTTAAGATAACTTATAATCAACCGATTATTTTAGTTAAAAAATATAATGATCAATGTTTAATCTTTACGAGATATAATGTTATAGATTCGTGGAATTCAAAGTATAAAAGTATTCGAAAACTTATTTTATTGTATAGATCAGAAGTCATCAAAGTAAAAAGTTTAATTAAATGACAAGGTTTCCTTGTGGTTGATCATAATTTTTTCAAAAAGAGGGTTTTTTTTTATTTTTCAGAGAAACAAATCTATTCTGCATGGTAATGAACAGAACAGAATATTTTCTTTTGAAATTTCAAGTTCTTTGACAATACATATCATACTCAGGAGATTAAAATTTTGTAAAAAAGCTTATTACCAAAAGAATGAGACTCTCTTCCAAGTATTCATCAGCGTATACTGGGGTTGCAAAACAACTACTGCAATTTGCATAGAACAACGTACTCAACCATCCCACACTAGACACATCGATTATAAAAAAATGGAGAATGTTTTTTGCGCTCCTGTACCTTAACTTGCGTCAAAGAAGGAGCGCGAGCATTGATGGATAATGAAAAATTCTCATTAGGGAAGAATCGATTGTTTTTCCCTTATTATTTTCCCCCACTTGACTCGGCGCTCATTAAACTGTCAACCGTTCCCATCTGAAAGAAGTCCTCATTAGGAGTGGGAAAAGATGAAAAATGATAAGCAAAGAAAAAATGCAGTTTCCTTTGTTTTTCCAATAATATTCAGCCGATGAGATTATCGGAATTTTTCCGATTTATAAAATGTTCTCTTTTTTTTTCTTTCCCTTCCTTCGCCGTCTTTATCTATCACTCTTTATTTAATTCTTTTCTCCTGATAATGAAAAATCTTTTTGTTGGATCGATAGGACGCTCGTTTGCAAAGGGATTAAGAATTTTCCCTAGTTTTTGAGGGTTACGAAAATGGCCGTAGCCGTGGAAGCTTCGAAGTTAATGAATAATATTCGTCGTTCTTAAGGAAGACTTAAAGCTTGAATCGATTCGCCAAGCATCGCCCTCTTTGGCACAGTTTTTTCCAGCCAAAATGAATAGCGAGCTCTTCCCAATTACCGTTCAAAATGAGTTCTGTAATTGCAATCGAATATTTTCCTTTAGGCTTAGCATAGAAATCTAGTTTAGCAAAGAAGTGTTTAGTGTCTACCGTGGTATAAATCAAGGAGAAGGAACTTAAAATTGCTCTCCAATGTGCTTTCATTTCTATGTTATTCCATTTTACTTCTTATCATTTTCAATTTAAAAGAGTTCCTAAAGGAAAATTCTATTTGAATTACTTTAATTTTAGAAAATTGAATAATAAGCTCTGAGTATAGGACAAATGGAGCCTTATCTCTATTTTACACAATTGCTCTTTGACATTTATTGTTGTCTGAAAAGATAGAAAACCTTGCATATAATCTGTTATGAAAAATATTTATATTGAGCATCAAATTACTTTAAAATGTAAATAGTGATGTTTTATGCATAAAAGAATGAATACATTTATTAAATTAAAAATTCAATTACCAAAAAAGCAAATAAAAATTTTAAAAATTAAAGCATTACGAAACTTGATTTTTAACATATGATCGATTCTCTGATTCCATATTTAGTATTGAATATAAATTCAAGATTTAAATTAGATTAATTAGATTAAAGACACATAATATATTCTCTAATTCAAGAATTAAATTAGAGAATATATTATGTGATGAAAATCAAAGCTCATAATATTAAATTTTTGACATATCAGTTAAAAATATTTTTATACAATAAAATTTTGATACAATACCATGAAAATCAAATATAATAAGCAATAAAATATCAATTTTACTTATAGTTTTAACCTATGGAATATTTTGAATAGCATGAATAAACTAATCTTTTTAATGCATGAAGCTTCTATTGATTCTGTGGTTTGAACATTTTATTAAAATATATATTAATATAATGATAATACGGAATAATAATTTCTAACTTTTTTGACAAAAACTTAAATGGAAAACAAATCTTCTTTTATAATTACTATTCATGGTTTAAAGTGCATAAGTATTTAAAATACTTCTAGCCTTGTACTGTAATGTACTAATTAGTTAATGGTAATTAATTAATTAATTAAACTGCTTTCTTATTTTTTTCTAAAATAATACATTATTTTAGAAATAAGCTACAAAAACAATTCCAGAAGCTTCTTAACAAATAATACTAATTAAAACCAAAAGTTAAAATATAAACAAGAATCATGATTAATTAATTTCAATGTTTAGTTTTTTTTAATAATTATGAATATTTTAATTATACAGTTCAGAAATCATTAGAAAAATAGGACATCAAGTTTTTTTGTAAAAAATAAATTGTATTTTTTGTATTCTAAATTGTTGACAGGATGCTGCATGAAGGACTTTAATCAGTAATTATAACTGTACTCATTTATTACTAAAAGTTAAACAAAATTATTCATCAAAACTGATACTGTTTATTTTAATACCCAATTATTGATAATTTGATAATCAAATATGTATGCATATATCTATACCAACCTACCTACCTACCTATCTATCTATCTATATATATATACATATATGTACATGTATGTATATGTGTGTGTGTCACTAAACAAGTGAAAGAAAAAGATTCATAGATAAGTATTTTCATTATTAAAATAAATCCTTTCTTACAAACATTACATTTCATATTGATCATGTTTTATTTTATTCATATTTTCTGTATTTTAAAAGACTAGAAATTAAAGCTTATTTTCCACATTCTTTAGCTAAAAATAAACTTTTATAGGTTCTGAATTGTAATAAATATGAATTTATTATAACGCAATTTTTGAGAGGTAATTTTTTGAATTAAATGTAACTGAAAGCAAAACAAAATATTTTTATTGATGGTAAATTATATCGTTATAACTGTGAAATTTTATTATTAATTGTGTAGAGGATATGCAGTAATCTTTAGAATGGTGCATTATTATTTGGTTTGAAAATTTATTACTTAATTGATTAACATTTTTTTTATCTAGTTTATGATGAAATTGGTTGACTTAGAAGACATGGAAATGTTATTGCTAGGCATAAACAGTTACTTTTTGAAATTTGTTTCAAATTAAGAATTTTATTTCTCTAATTTGAGTGTATTAATACTAATATATTTAATTAGATTTAAGAATTGAATGTAATATTAATTAGTGATTAATTCGAGAAAGCATAATACCCTATTAAATGATAATTGATTCATGAATTATGATAAATACAGTGTTGGTACTCCACTTTTAATATTTTAGTAAGCAATTTTATATCATCAGTAAAATTTAAATCTAAATGATAAGACGTTAAATATTACTAAAATATTTTTAAATTGTCTCAGTATTTTAAAATAATGCGTTCATCATATTCAAATGCATTTGATTTTAACAAGTAATTTTAATCTCTTTTGCAATGAAATCAAACTATTGTGATAAGAATAAAGAATTATTTATATTTAAATGATATTATCTTTCTTGGAAATCTTATCTTGTTTACGTAGAACTAAAATTTCCCATTCATTCATTCATTTTATTTTTGAAGAATAAAACAAATACAATCCCAAGTATATTACATCACAATAAAACTATTATTATTTAAAAACCATTTTGATTAAAATATAAGTTATTTCAATATATTCAATTTCAAATACATTCTATAAAAAAGTTTAATCTTGAATCATACGGAGCCAAAACTTTTAAATTACGACAGATTAAATTTACGCCCGAATTTCAGGAATAAATTTTTTCGTTATATTGTAATAATTTATTGATATTTAATTTTATAGCAATAATAAATAATATTAATTTTAATTATAATAATCTGTAAAAGGTTTTTATTGATAGTAAGAAATAATTTCATGCTTTCAAAAATTGATTCAGTGTTATCATTTCGAATAATTTACGACTGAAATTTATTACTATCCTATGGACTGGCAATTTATTACTATCCAATATTATTTATATTGAAGTAAAAATTATTTAAAATCATAACATATTTATCAATATCTTTTTATTACAATAAATTACTTTAAACTTCACTATTAAATAACTTAGTAAAATTTATTTCCTGATTCTTAACTATAATCCTGTGAATAATTTCATTTTTAAATTCTCAATATATTTATACATTATATCCCTTTAATAATTTCTTTAAGTTCCAATAAAAGAATTGGTCATTTAATTCTTAATTAAATGTAAAAATAAAGGTTTTACAATCAATTTTTGTGTTTATAACAAAAATTCTTATTTTACTTTATTTTCTAAAATATAAGAACATATGAATGGAGTATTTATAAAAAAAAAAAAAAAAAAAGAAATGTTTATGAAATGATTATTTTGTTCATATTGACTTATATAATATACTTGCTTAGCAATTTATACTGATTAATTTCAAACAAAATTTATTTAATTTTATTAGGTTCTTTCAAAAAATTAATAATATTTTTTCTTTTCTCAATCTTCATGTGAAGCATAAATACTGAAAGCCATTTGTTTATTTTTTGAATGAATGTATTCATGACTGATTGAAGATAACATATAACACTTTACTTCCTACCAGAAGTTGAACAAAATGCAAAAGAAATATGTTTAGCTTCCATAAAATAATTAATTTTTTGATAATTTGATATTTTTAATTGAATTACAAATGAAAAATATTGAACTGATATTCTTTTTTATTTGATGCCTAATTCTTGCTGAATATATGAAGGATTAATTTTTTAATGTATTAAAATTTTCAAACAAAGAAAAATATTATCAGTTGAAATTCTTTTAACCAACGGGATTTTTACGAAAAAAAATTTCTTTAAAATTAAAATATATTGATAAATTTAATATAAACTTCAGTAACATAAATTATGTGATTAATATAAAAAATTATTGTATAGTATAAAAATGTACAAATTGCTTAAATTTATGAATATTGTTTAAATTTTGTCTTACACAAAAATATATATTTAAAATAGATTTAAATGAAAAATTACTAAATTTATTTCCTTTAAATTATGGTTTTTGAAAATATTAATTAAAAATTATGATTTGTTATGCAATATGAAGGATGGTATTTAAATTTTAGAAATATGTCTATCATTGAAACAATACAGTAATTAAAATTTTAATATAATATTAACATCAATTTTTGATTTTTAAATTAATTAATTTTTTCTAGCAATTAAATTATAATTCCCTTATTTAAATATTATATTTAACATAGATTTAAATATAATTTATATGAATTGAAATTCTTATTTGTTAAAGAATATTTGATACGGCAAGCAGTTGGTCAAAATATAAAAATTCGGTGAATAAATGCAAAATCTTTATGGAAATTTAAAATTTTTGAAATTGAGATTTTCTTTAAAAACATATTCTAAGTTACATATGAGTTGTATATACCTATTTAAAAATATAAAAAATTAGTTAATGTAGTTTTATTTCTGGTGTTATACTTCACTATATATTCTTTCTTTTTTTAACTGTGTATGAAAAATGCTTTATTTTCTAAAATAGCTTATTAAATTGAATAGATATGTTAATTATAAAATTTAAACTCAAATATATTTTATTTTTAGATGGTTTTTATGATGCGAAAGAAGTACTCAAAATTTTATTCGATAAAACAAAGAAAGAAGAATGTACATTATCAATTGAAGAATATTTTATTTTATGAGGTAAAATTGTTTTTCTTATTAAAATTACGTATATGTATTAGGTTTTAAATTTAATTATTTTCCTCAAATCATTCATTAAAAAAATTATTTAATAACAAAAAATATCTTTGAATCAAACAAAAAATTTCTTTGAATAAAATATAATCACATTTCCTATATTTCTAAATAAAGTTCATTTTTCAACAATTAATTCTTAGAAAAGCTGATTTAAAATATTAGGGGATTTTTATTATTAGAATTATTATTATTTATTATTTAAATGAGAAAATAATTAGAGGAGTTATACGTTCTTTCAGATGTAAGTAATTACTAGTATATATATATATATATATATATATATATATATATATATATATATATATATATAAATCTTTAAATATAATCTTTAAATATGTATACATATATCAGATAATTAAATAAAATATAATAATCTTATATTTAATATTTAAAATTTAATTTAAGCACATAAGAAATTGGAACAAATCTTCATTTGTCTTTTAATTTACTTTTGTCATCTATAATTTCGACGAGATCTTTTACAAGATTGGAAGTAGAGTGAACCAATTACATTTTTTTTTAACTTTCAGCTTAAGATTTTTTTTCTACTCCTTTTGTCTATAATCACCTAGCCTATTTCAGTGATACTGCTTCTTCTGTAGAATCATTAAAAAAGACGGATAACTAGATATACAGACACGCAAGTCACGACAAATTGGCTCAATTCATCAATTTGTCGCAAGATGGCGGTGTCTAAAAATTAATGTAATGAAGCTTAGATAGTAGGAGGAATCGAAGTGAAGAGATGGTAAAAAAGATGTCCCTCACATTGGGTGGGTGATTTCCCTCATTTCTCATTTGACTGACGACGTCCATCAAAGCCTTCAAAACTCCCGCCCCAAAAACTGCTAATCGTCCTCTTTTAGAGATGATCGTAGATCAAAATTCTTGTTAAAAATATATGAACGTCCCGGAGACACATTGCAAGTTGAACCTAATCAGATATCCAATTTTTTCCCACCAGGGTTGCGGGGAAATATGGAATCTTAGGGGAAATTATTTCTGGATCGGAATTTTGATTTATTGGAAAGTTCTTAAGGAATTTTGTATAAGAGTCAGTGACAACGGGACGATTTCTTATCATAATTTCATGTTAAAGTCATATGTGTTTGCTTTAATTTCTTTACTTACTCCCGATACCATACCACTTTTGAGATTAAAACAGTAAATATGTTCTTCGTACCAGGGAGATCAATAGAATTAGATAAAGTATACAAAATTGTTTCAGACTTTGTTGGGTTAAATTTGACAAGGTATTGATATTATTTTTTCTTATCTGATGCACGGGGTTTTTCATTAAAACAAAGAATTTAATAAACTTTAAATATAATTTCTTATTATATACATATTCCTTTATATTTTCAAGTAATTTGGACTGAGTAAATAATATTATAAATACCTTTTATTTTATTATACATATATTACTCTTTATATTATGAATGGAGTTCTTAAAATATTCAGAGAATAAAAAAGTAATTTATGTGGTATATTTTACAAAATTATAAGAAATGCCAAATGAATTAAATCTATGTATATTCATTTCAAAAATAATACAAAAATAATTTAAAATAAAAAATTTGTAAATTGCTAAACTATTTCCTAACAAGCAGATAATCTGTTAAATGAGTATTTAAAAATTTCATTTCTTTTAAAATTAATATAATCCTACTGGTATATTTATGTGCATACTTTTATAAGCTAGATAATTATTGTTATAAGTAACTAAAATTTAAATAATAATTATCTATACTTTAATTAAAATTTAAGTATTAATTCCCTGTTTTTTTGTACCTTCATTCAAATATATATTTGAATAAATAAGGTTTTGATGGAAACCTTTATTAATTAGTTTATAGAAGTTGAGACTCTTATTAATTTTTCATTAAGATTGAAAGATGTATTAAAATACAGCTTCGTTTTTTGAACTGTATACAGGGGGAAAAACTTTATTCTTATTAACATTCTTCTTGAAAAAAGCTGAAAAGAGAAATAATACCTGCTTAAGTTTTGAAGCTATTATGTTATGTAAATATCTCATTAATTAAAATTACGATTAAAAAATGATATTTATTACTTAATGCCACTTTCACAGAGTCGTACTATAGTTCAATATATTCTAAACTTTTCAAATCCTAGAAATCTTTCAAATAGTTTAATGCTTCAAATCATAACTTTCAAATGAGCATTTTTGTTGCATGTAAATTAGATTGATCGTTCTAATATAAAGTTATACAATATTAGATTAATGATTTTAAAAGATTTTAACTATTAACAAAAACTCATGAGATTTTAATTCATTCATATTAAATTTTTAAATATTTTAAAATATGAATACAATACTAAAATAGTGTGTTATTTGTATGTTAATTTAAAAAATATTTAAAAGAAAACTGTAAATTTACATTTCGAGAATATCGTATTTAGATCAAATTATGATTAAATATTTAGCTACGAAATTTCTTTATTTTTTAGATGTAAAACAATGGTTTTCTTTGCAGCAGATGTTTTCATATATAAACTTGCAATTAATTTCTTATAGAAGATATTAAAGGAGAAAGCAAAATTTGAAGTGACAGACATTTCAAATATTTAAAACACACTTCTTTATAAATTTACATATTAGATGAAATTTTAAAAAATTGAATAATTTAAATTGCACTTAAATTTATTTTTACTTAACTCAGTTTATATTAAATTAATTTTATTAAGTTTACTTTTGTTCATGTGAATTATAATTGCAGCTTGATAATTTTATATTTTCATCCATTTTAGTATATAGATATCTATAATATTATTTTTATTCACACTATACGTTGGGCACATTAGTTTCTAGAATGCTTTAGAAAAGAATAAAATTGAAAAAAAAATTGACGATATAATCTTAGATCCAATTTTTTCAAAAGAAAACAATTTGTTTACATTAGGGAGAATAATTTTTTTATAAAATTTATATATTTTTATATTTATAAAGATATTACAATATTTATTCATCTAATTAAGAGATATAAAAATGTTTAACAATAACATTTGTAAAATAATGAATACACAATACTGAAAAATAAAGATAAGTTATAGTATGAATAAGCAGTATTATAAATCTTGCAACTCAAAAGAATAAAGAAATCTCTTTCTAAGTTCATCAGGGAAAAAGTAAAATTTAATACAATGCAAAACTTAATAAAATATTTAATGATGCTTTCAATGTATTACTATTAGTTATTGAAAAATCATTAATTTTCATCATCATCGTTCCTTAATTAGATATAACATTTTAATTAATTGTTTGAATTCTTAAATAATAATTTTTTTTTCATATTAGGAATTTTAATCTTTATAAAGAGATTTTATTTATTTTTATAAATATAAAATATTGCTCAAAACAAAATTACGGAATAAATTACCTATTCCTAAATTAGATAGAAATTTCCTAAATACACTTTTGATTGGAAAATCAGAAATGAACAAAAATGTCTAGAATTATGAATGTATTATGGACTAATGATTATATTTATTATGCATTATGCTTAATAAATTTTGATTATGATTATTATGCATTGTGCTTTAATTACTTAATATCTTTAACTGTCTGTTATTCTCCTTAACAAAAGAAAATATAAGCATCTCAGTATCAAGAGAGTAGGAGCACTATTAAATTGAATAACAAGCAAAAAACTATGCTTTCAAAGAGCGCTCAGTTTGCAAACACTTCAAATTAAAGTGATTTTTTAATTTAAACCTGTATGACAATTTTCAATTACATAAAATTGTTCATACATAAAATGTAATTTAATTAAAATTTACATATTTTCGCAATGTAATATATGACTATTGTACTATATAACTTTTAAAAACAAGCAAATTAGTAGATAAATTCTTAATAATAATTATTTTACATTTATGAACAATAAATAAAATATATAACATATTTTAATCAAAACTCATTCAGACTAGTTCCTTTAAATATTTATTTTCAAAACATCCTAATAAAATATTTTAACATTTGCTTAAAATTTAAATAGAAATAGAATAGTAATTAGTCTAGTATTCTTTTGTTTTGTAAAGAAATTCCTATAAAAAATTTGACAATTGTAAATAGTTGAGAACTTAATAGTGAAGAAAATGCATCGAACATTTTTAATAGTGTTCAATGCAAATATACTTAAAAAATATTTGAACATTTTCAAAAGAGCTTTTGGATATAAACACAAGTGACGAGCATCTCAAGAATTGCGTAAGTTAGAGATTTCCATATGCTCTGTTATATATTTCCCTATATTAATATTTTTTATTAAAGCTGCCACAAACGCTGTTGAACAGAACATTTACTGCACTTCAAAGTGATATTTGGCTATTTCCGTTACCTATTCGATATTAAAGAATTGAGTTCATTAATCAAGTTATACATTTATTTCAAATCCCTCAACCGTCTTAGGTACTTTCAAAGAATAGAAAGTGTATAGTTAGTGGCTTTACAAAAATTAAAAGAAGGGAGATGTTAGTTGGAAATAAGTTGTTACTTTGTAATTTACTAAAGAACTTATTCCCTAAACTAATTTACGCCTTGTTGATAAGTTATTTAGTTGAATTGATAAAATAATATAAATACTCTATAATTATTTAACTCTAATTTTTGAGTAACATGTCACGATAAGCTAATTTCTGTAATGAATTGAGTAGAAATCTTGTTATTGTTTTAATAGAATTGTGATTTCAAAATCCTGATAAGTTTCATATAAGAATAAAAAAATATTCCTAAAATATTTAATGAAAATGACGTTAATTATTACAAATTAATTAATTATTATTTTAAAAAATTTAATTTGATTAAATGGGCTAGATGACAAAATTCTGAATTATATTTAAAATAAAAATAAATATACAAAACATTTTAAGCTGAAGTATAATATAAGAATCAAATACATTACAACTAGTTTTTAAATATAATAAACATTACAATAATTATTAATGATGATTTATATTTTTATTCTTTAATTTTATTTTGCAAATTCAAAAATATGTGCATTTTAAATTTGAATAGTTTAAATAAATAATGTAAAACAATTTACTAAACAAATGAAATAAATGCATTCTAGTACGCTTTGAAAGTACGTGACTAAAGATTTTCCATGATATTACATGAAACTTACAAACTTAATTATTATATAGATAAAATTTAAAATTAATAATATATGAAATAGTTATGTATTTACATAATGATAAATGCAATCGCTATCGGTCAGGGATTATTCAAGTAAGGCTATTTGCTATTAACAATCAGAGGAAAAATTCAAAACTTTAGGTCAAAAATTAAATAAAATTTACATTGTTAAAGAGTTTTAAACAAGAAATAAATAAAATTTTTTACTAAACAGTTTGGAATAGCAAACTGAAGCAGAGTTCTGTATTTGATATAAGATGTAAAACATGCTTATGAAAAAAAAAAGAAGTCAATGATGTATATTAATGAGTCAATAAGAGTTTAAAACACTTTTTAGTAAAACATTTACCAAAGTAATTTTAAGGAAAAAGGTATTTATTATTACAACGTTGCTTATTAAATCAAAAATACACAATCTATTGCTGTTTCTTAATATATTTAATTAAATATATTCGTGAATTGTACCTATATCTCCCTAATGATTGGATTACGATAATTTAGAACAATCAAAAAATATTTGAGAATACAATCAAGATTATAAAGGAAACCTATATTAAAATTGACTTATTGAATTTTCTTAGTCTTTATAAAATAAAGGTTAAAATATTGTTCTCACAATTCATAATGGATTATGATTTTTTTCATATGAAAGTTAGAAATTTGATAAGGAAGTTCAACTCTTGATAGATTCTTGAATAAATATGGTTTAATTTCTTCAATCAAATAAAATCTCAAATATCTTTAGAGTTTAATTTAAAATTAAGTTTTACTCGTGAATTTTATAATTTACAAAACATAAGTTTTTATGTGGTATTTAGAATATTATATCTCCAAATTTATCAGCAATAAATGTAGACATAGTCAAACAACCATTAGAAAAGAATTTTTTTAATTAGCACGTTTTAAATTAAATAAATCAATAAAAAATATAAGCTATTATTTTAAAAGCTCTTACTTGTGAAAAGCAACATCATATGTGTAAGTAATGAAATTAATAAATATGAAATCCAACATAGTGTGTGACCAATTTTTATTTCTTAATTTTAAATTTGGCTTAATTAATAGTTTTTCTTTCAAGATGAAAAAATTGTATTGAAATTAATAAAATATTAGCTAATTTTTAAGAGTACAAAAAATAACACCATAGTGAATTACTAAGAAAATATTTCATTGGATTAAAACTAAGAAAGTTGAGAGGAAAAGATTTATTACAACTTAAATTTTAGGATTATAAAAATGAAAGACGGGAAATATATTTTTATAATGCAATGTTAAACATTTGAAATAAAAATTTATTGAAAAAGTCACATGTTCATATGAGTATAAATGTTCTTGAAATGTTTCCTATAATGATATAAGAACTTATTTACTGCATAAATAAATTTTTCAATTAAATTTTAAAATATGTTATAAGCATTATTTTAAATTCTTGATTGATGATAAAAAAGTCCAACATATAATCATTATTAAATGTAACTATATATTAAAATGATAAGAGGACATGTCTCTTCATCTTAACTCTAAAATTTTATGAATGAAATTGCTTAAACATTATGCAAATCATTTGTCTCAAATAATTTATTCCATCATTAAATATATTTACAAGAAAAAAAAATGTCCTTTAATTTTTGTTTAATTTAACATTTATATTTCAAAACTTTTATAAAATTCAAATATTAAATTATATATTAATTCTATTTACTTTTTTATTTCCTAAGAATGATTCACAGGAAAATAAACTTCGGTATACTATCTGAGAAAATCATAAATTAGTTAAGGCATATTCTTCTATGACTTAGAATGAGATTTTAAATTCTAGCCTGTTTTAATAAAATTTTCAGATACAAATTTCTTATTTAAACTATACTGATGAATCGGAATGGATTTAAGGCAATAAGAGTATAATACAATTTTTCAATAATAATAATAATATATATATTTTGTAATATTTAAATATTTTAATTCATTGTTTGCCTTAAGAGATATTATAGAGTTTATCAATATATAATTAAAATATATTTATAAGTTCATTTATATTAAAGTGTGTAAAAAATCTTAAAAACCTAAAAAGTTATAAAAAAATTATACTTATTTAAGATCATAGAAAAATTTATAAGAATTTAAGAAGAAGTATTTTAAGCAAATTTATACTGAATGTATATATACTTGTTAATTTAAATATTATTATTTTATATATTATTAAAATACTTTTCTGGATTTTAGTAAATGAAGACGTTTGTAAATTTTTAAAGTTTTATTTTCAAAAATTAACAAAATTTT
Source organism: Latrodectus geometricus (assembly GCA_026290005.1). Classification (NCBI taxonomy): domain Eukaryota; kingdom Metazoa; phylum Arthropoda; class Arachnida; order Araneae; family Theridiidae; genus Latrodectus; species Latrodectus geometricus. The sequence goes on along the minus strand of JAPDSC010073383.1, from coordinate 164,353 downwards.
AAGTTAATTAAGATATTAATGATGGAAGAAAATTTCTTTAAAATTATATTTGACAGTTTTACAACTCCTTCCAATTGACTATTAATTACAAATGACATAGGAAATTTTAATGAATCATTTTGATTTTGAATATTACTTCCTATTTTCAAATATGTACTTCTGTAATTACAGTTAAATGTCATAAATCACACAGGAAGTATTAAACTACAGGTTACATCACCTATAAAAAAGTGTAGCTTAAAGAGATTTCAATTTTGATTAAATTGATACAGTAGAAATCCCTTTTTCTCTATCGTAAGTGGATAAATTCAAGAAAAAAAATAGTTTATTATAAAAGTGATAAAGTGACGGAGTTCTGAGTGATAGCTTCAAACGGAGACGATTTTATAAAATTATTAAATTAATAATTTTCTGTGATAGTGACGTGTCTGTGAAATTAAACTCCATAAAGTAAGAAAAATTTTGACAAGAGTATTCATTTCTCCCCTCTTTTGCAAAAGAAGAAGCCTTTTTAGGTGATAGAATTATGAATAAGAAAATTATACTTTAAATTATCGTCTTAGAAGTAAAGGAGGCTTAGGGGATGAAACTGAATTCATACTAAAATGATTAAACTGTCAAAAGGATGTAATATCAGTGTAGTTCTATAATTGCATTAGCTTGCTAGAAACTGCTTCTTATCTTTTAAGTAAATTATACTTCACAACTTTTGATTTTTTTAAAAAATGTAGTCTTACTGTTTTACATGATCTAATTTAGAATGACTAAAGTCTTTTCAAGTTGATAACACGAGTATAGAACAGTGTTTGTTGTAAAATACTAATCTATTTACATTCCTAGTTTTAAGTTTCTTAAAAATAATAAATATTTTCATTTTTGTTAAGAAAAAATATTAGTCTTATTAAGATATTAAAAAATATATTTTATTCTCAAAAAAAATATATATAATATAATGCACATATAAAATTTAAATAGAGTACATTTGATTATGAACATGAAATATTTCAATACGATAATTTATTGTAATATACTTATTAAATAATATAAAATTTAATAAAATTATTAGTATGTAAGTGATTTTTATATTACTTAGTTATTTTTAATAATTATGTGTTTTTGAGAATCATTATTTGACAATAATTGATTTAAATACTAGAAGTAAATTATTAAAACTTAAAAATTAAACAAATGTGCCTTCAGTTTTTTCAAAGTTATTTACTGACATTTCTAAACTTTAATTTTTAATAGGAAAGGGATGTTAGTTTATGACTAAATGAATAAATTTTAAACTTGTTAATTAAATTTTAATTTGTTAATATTTTAATTTTAAATATTATTATTTTAAATTTGTTAATAAAAATTGTAAATATGTATAAATAAGCATATAATGTATATTGTTTAAATATTCTTGCTACAGTGAAATATAGTCAATATTCCTATGATTTCGGCTTAAAAACAAGATTTTAAATAACTGAAAAAGAAACTAGCACAAATTTAAAATATCTCAGAATATATTTTAAATTTTTAATAAAATAAAACATTTGAAAATGAATTAAAAAATTTTGTTAATAACCACAAATAAAGTTTGCTGTAAGAAATTGCAAGATATAAAAAGAGAAAATTTAATTATAAAATTAACTAAAATAATTTTATGGATAAAATTTATGTAAATTTCATCAAATTATTTATGATAGAAATAATAAGTGGCAACGGAAATCCTTCCTTTTGATCTGTATTTCCTTTTTTTCTTGTCAATTTCGTTTTCCTTTTATTTATGTTTATCATTGTATTACGTTATTAAATGATTTATAACCAACTTTAATTAACTGCATATTAATTAAAAGTATTTTCATATTAATAAAATCGGATATTAATAATGAGTAAAAGTATTAATAAGGGATTTCAACATTTTATAGAGGAATGTGTAGAATATTTTCGGTAATATTTCACAGAATAATTGTAAATTTTTATAGAAAATTTTGAGAGACATTTGACTACTCAGAGTAATGAATAAATTTAAAAAGTTACAAACTGCGAAATTTTAGTTCATCTAAGTTGCCAAATGAAAACAAAAATAATTAAATGCCCTTTTGTTATTTAGACAAGGTTGAGGTTAAGAATAAGTCAAGAGTTATCAATACATGTTTACGCGTCCCATTTATTAAAATAAAATGAAGGGTCTTAAAAAAAAGCGAGAACCATTATGGTATTTCAAACACCCTATTTGATTTCAAACACTTCCTATATATCTAAAAATATCAAATGTTTTGGAAAAAAGTTATCAGAAAGTAAAAAGAGAAGAAAATAATAATAAAAAAAAGTTGGGAATCCGTTCAATGAAAGAAAATAAATCTCTTTAGTGTATACATAACACAGTAGAGAGCTAAGCAGCCATGTGACGTATTCATTGGAGAAGCAACGCAATAGAATGCAAATGCTGGAATTTGCACTGGTCGCGTGTGTCTTTACAATAGGAGGCGTCCTCAAAAGACCGGATGTGACAACAACTAAAGGGTTAGATGCCCCCACCTCTAAATCAAGTGCTACACAGAAATGGGGGTTGAACTACTTTAGAAGGAAAGGGTGACTGAGGGAAGGTAGAAAGTCTAAGATCGTGCGCTTTGTGCCAGAAGGAAGAAGAGTGAAGTGGTAGGAAAAGAAGCAATGGACCATTTTGTTGCGAAAGATATTTCCTCATTCGCACGGACCGCTAACCCGAAAACGTTTTATTTGGGGGGATTTCACTTTTTGTGATAGCAATGTGTACGACTGTGACTTATCGCGCCATCTGTATTGGGGTAGTAATACTAAAGGCGTATGCCTTATAGCGTACTTAACTGGTGTAATTTATATCTGGGAATACGTAATATATTATTAATATTTCTGTGATCTATGCATGTTATATGCCGGAATTAATTTTGAATAATAGCATTGTCTCTGTTAGCTATGTTAAAATGAAGATGAATTGGATTTTAATAAATGCATTAATTAATTTATGTTTATATTTTTTATTACAATATTATATATATATATATATATATATATATATATATA
>JAPDSC010073383.1:129699-147813 GCA_026290005.1 Latrodectus geometricus | reverse complement strand
CAATATAAAATATTAAATTTGTAAAATACCTTTTTTAAAAACCCAGTATAAATTGGAGAAGAATTAAAGATATTAAACTTTAAAACTTATGAAATTTAAAATTTAAAAAAAATTCAGTTTCTTCTCACACTTTATTTTATTCAATTCTCTAAAGCTTTTAATTGTAAATATATGTAAACTTGTATATTTATAAATATTAAGGTTAAATATATAAGAGAGAAAATTGCGAAATATCTTTTTAAAATCGATCATTGTATATTAAATTATAGTATAATAATAATGTACATAATAGTATAGAATATTTTCTTACATAATAGCAATTAAAAAATGAAATTTCTGACTATTTTCAAAACAAAATAAACATTAAAGACATTTGAAAGTTCAAAATATGCAGAGATTCAAACTCATTTGAAATGCAGTTACTTTAACATCCAAAACTTAAATCCACTGCCTATTTCACATGCTCAATGGTCACGTTTTCCGATTCAAGTGTTTGCATTTTCTGCAATGCCATTTGTAACTGTAAAACTGCCGTGCAAACTCCGGCGTAATTAGCGACAATTATAACACCTGCATTTAACTCATTGCTCGTGTGCTTTCACCACAGGTATCATTAAAATTCACGAAGCGAAATGATGTCCGGCGAGCAAGATGGACAATCCTTTTGAACAATTGTTCGTAAATGAACGATGCAAACTTGAGTTGTGACAAAGCAGTTTGGGGGATTGTTGAAGCTTTAATGGTGAGTTTGCAGTGAACGATTAATGACTTTGTAATGCATAATATCAGCTACACCTTCAATGAGGGGGCGAACTGACCAGTTGTGTTTTCAGAACTCTCGTGTTGCCTAATTGCTCTGAGAAATTTCCTCGGCAGAAGTTCGAAATTAATATGTTATTTTCACAGCTTCTTTGTATCCGTAAAAATTAATTCATTTAATAATGCATTAATTAAACAGTACCAGTTGAAAATTTAATGTAATAATGCCAAGATTATTTTTTTTTGATTTTAATTTTGTATTCTAATTTATCCTTTTCTAAAGAATACAAAAATAGTATGGACACTGCTAATATCTCTACGGATTCCAGAGATTAATATCTCTACGGGATATTAATCTCCGGAATCCTGGATCTTCTAGATAAACACGCAATTTTAAACTTAATATCAATATTTACTAATAATGTAAATATTGGTATTAAGTGATTTACCATTATTACAAAATGAAAAACTTTAAAATCAAAAAATAAAGTTCTAACTACTTAAATATTGAACTTTTTTACTGTAGTAAAGTAGATTAAATAAGCAAACGTAAGAATTAAATATCTTATTATATTTTCAAAATTAAATTCAAACATTAATTTGAATTTAATTTAATTTAAATGAACTTAATTTTAAACTAAAATGCAGTGTGATTTCTCAATAAATAAAAAGGGAAAAATATATTTCTTCGAAACTATGTTGTATAAACAATCTTATTATTTCTGATACTTTTAAAATTTCCAATACGTAAAAGCAAATGTACAATTTTTGCAATAATTTAAAATTATTCATACAATAAATATAAATTTGTGAAAAATAAATCACAATGAAATTAAACTAAATAATTTAACTATATTATTACTATGATATGAAAATAATTTAATTAAAAAAATTTTAAATAGAAATTTATTATATTTAAACAAATCTATTTTAAAGAAAATTTTGAAAATGATTTAAAACTTTGAAAATATAGAATAAGAATATATCTAAGCAATTTAAATAAACGTGTTCCTTAATTTGATGTTAAGGATATATTATTGCTTACACAATAAGCAAAAATGAATTACCTTAAAAATGTGTTTAAATATTTAATATTGATATTTATTATAAATAAAAAAAATAATTAAATGTGATGCAGATCAGTTTTTCATAGAATAAAAAAAAAGCTTATATCATTTTCTCATTCTGCTTAATATGGGAGTACTTGCTCTTCGTGCTCCGCCTGGTAGGGTAGGGGGAAATCAAATGTCTACTGTTCAGTGAATAAAGGGCGAGTGTAATTCTGTCACTACGAGAGGGCGCTACTTTCGTAAAAATTTGGGGAGAAAGGGGTGAATACTTTTTCGATGCACATCTAAAGAGCGTTTTTATATGATTTTTTTTTTACCTGTTTTCTTTTTGGGGCCAAAAGGATTGGGCAGGTTGTATTGTATGTAAAAGCATTTCGCTTACACCTGTAGTAATATTTCTAAAACCCAACAAGTATATGAACTCGAGCATAATATTGTTCTTTATTTGTGCATTGCATTTAATAATAGTATTTAGATTCAAAGCCAAAAATTTATTATTTTCTTCATAAATAATCTATAAAGATTTAAATTAGTAACTTTATTACTACACCTTTGAAAGCAAATTAAGAAAACAACTTTGCCTTTCTAAATTTGCCAATTATTATTTTTTTTATCAATTATTTAAATAGAAAGAAAAATTTAATATATAATACTCAACTTAAATTGCTTTCTTATAATTTGCATATTCAAAATAAATTTATATAATTACAAACTAATTTTATGTCATAAATTATTTAAAATTCATTCATTAATTTCATACAAAATTATTCGTCTATATATATTTAATATTTGCATAAAATTTAATTGGTTTGATAGCAGTATAGTTTTATTCTGATTATTTGCAATACTCTCATGAAATTATTTTATCTAATATTCATTTAATAAAGAATAAAACATTATTTGTAAATTATAAAGTTATATTTTTCATATAGAAAGTTCTGTGTGTTTTGATAGTATTGTAGTCTTACTCTGATTAATTTGTATTTTTTCACGAAAATCTTGAAAATTAAATCAATTTTTATCAAACACCAATTTTGATATGAAATAAGATTATTATGTAAGCTTCATGAGCCTGAAATTTATTAAGTTTGCTTGGAAAGTAATTAAATACATTTAATGCTTTTCTAAATCAGAATCTTTTTGTAAATTATTAATTATTCAACACGTTTACAATATTTTCCAAACATTTACACATATCGATGTAACATAATCCATTTTCCAGAAAAAATATATTATTTACAATATTTCCTACAGTGAGGCGGGACAAATGTTTTTTAAATTAATATTGTATTTTATGAGAATTATTTAGAAAAAAGCAATAAAATGATCAAATTTGAAAAAAAGTTTAATATTAAAGTGTATATCCAAAAATATTTATATTTGGTTCCTTACTGAAATCTTTACTGCACCTTTGTATGAAAAACACAACCAAAAAAGTAATAAAAATCCGAAAGCTGAAATTAGAATTAAATAATAAATATAATCGTAAATGAGATACAGATTTCACAATCATGATATATTAAAATATATAATTTCTATGTGTATTTAAAACAAATAAATGCATATTTAAATATTACTTAAAATATATCAGGTAATTTGATTAATATTTTATTAGAATTATATTTTAAAGTTTTTAAAATTATGAATATTCTTATATACACTTCTATCTAATTTCAGATTAATTTTTTTATTTTTAATAATTATTTTTGATGTATAACAACTATAAATTAAATATAATCGTGTAATTACTATAAATAAATATACTAAAAAGAAAAAAATAATAGTTATTTGTATAGTAGTTTACATTGCTAATGTTAAATCTATTTGGTTCAAAATTGCTAATTAAAAATATAATTTATTTAAAAACAATTAAGAGCTAATAAATGGAAAATAAATTCAATGTTTTTAAAATCTGAATAAACAAGATTTTATTCCTTGATATAAATTGAGAACTGTTTAAGGAAAATTTTCATTAATGAATAAATATATTCAAGTCAACATATTTCAGTCAAAAATTGGTCGATTTTAAAAACAGATATTGACTTTTTTCTCCCATCTTTCTGCGTTTCCGCTCTTGGCTGTTTGAGTCAAAGAGAAAAAAATTAACAGAAATCCATTGCTTCAAAGGAAAAACTACCGAAACCATTTTCTCAAATAATATCTGGTTACTTTTTCCCTTTTGATGACTACAAAAGGGAAAAATATTGATTTGTTCTTCGGTGAGGAAATAAGAAGGGAAAACTGCTATACATAGGTGTTGCGCGAATTAAATATTTCCTATTTATCAGTTAGGGGAAAAAAGGGGAAGTTGGAGGTAACTAAAATACTAAAACACGAAATAAAAGAGAGAGAAAAAAACATTTACATTTTTAGGGAAAAGTTGCTTTTGACTTGATGTGGGGCCTGCTGTATGAAAACTAGATTGCAATAGAACACAGCCAGCTCTTTGATTTTTCACAAATAACTTTTTCTTTTCTTCTTGATTTTGTTATATTTTTCTTCTTCTTTGAGATAACGTGATTTAAGCACGCGATGCCATGTTCAAAGGTGCAAAAATTCAAAAATGAGGTGAGGCTCTTTTTAGTTTTCTTTTTCTCCTTTAACTTTGATTTTGAATTCTTTTTTTGTTTTTTCATTTCCTTAAACTTCTATTAGAGATGTTCACGAGGGAATTTCACTTTTTCCACCGCATTCCATACTTTGTATAATTTTGCGAAATAAGAAGAAAAATAAGTAACGAACTTAGTGTAACGAATCGCAAGATGAGGTGAAGGTCTTATCGATTATCCGTTTTTCCCCACGTGAAAGAGCACCATTAAAGTTTAGGAAGAGAATTTCTCCAACAAAATGCTTTCTATGAGTTTTAACAACAATTATGTTGGCAGAACATTTTCCTTGCCATGTTGAGAAATGCATCCTGTGTTATTTTTCTCTAACTAGAATTTTAAAGCAAGTAATGCCAAGAAAATAATAGTTGTATTATATGTCATTCTCTAACATAAATGTGTATCGTAAGATGCATAGATAAATAAGTAATATGTAAAAAAAAATACAAATAAAGAGAAAAATTACAATATTTCAATAAATGTGATGTAATTCTTTTTAATGTATATGTATATATTCACCAAGAGCGAGTTTTCAAAAAGAACAAGATGAATCGCTTCAAAAATTCAGTTTTCTTTATAATTAACTTCACAATGTGAATTACTTAATTTTGTTATTAATTTTGACGTTATTTAATAATCAAAATTAACATATATATATTATTCATTTATATTATAAATATTCATGGAAGTGATTGATGAGAATTATATAAAAAAGAGAAACTATCTGTGATGTATATAGAAGCCAAAATTGCAGCCAAATAGTTAGCACTCAGTTCTAAAATTTCATCATCTCGTGAGTTTGATTCCCCTCTTGGATATTGCGGTAGTATTTTAGGTCATGGTAATCTTCTTAGTCCTCAAGTGTGCCAAAAACGTCTGTTGAGTGACAAACAAACCAACAAGCTATGTATATGTTTCCAACGTGTACGATGTATAAACTATGTATTATGTTTCAAATATCATCATATTGGAAACATAGTACATTATTTGTATGATTCATTACTTTTATATAATGAATAAGGCATACTAAACATCTTTTCAATAATAAAATAAAATATCTGTGAATATATTATCGTTCATAGAAATTTGCTCAGATAGAAATATTTGCAATCAATATTTCTGTGATAAAAGTCCAATTGATATTTTAAACTTTCGCATTTAAGACAAAAAATAATTTTTCATTTATCCAATATTTAAAAAAATAACTGTATTTTCCTACATGTTTAATTTTCTTTTGTAACATCGGTGCAAAACATAGATTTTTTTAACTATATATTTTTAACATTTACATTTTTGAAATATATATGTTTTACAATATATATAATAGGAAATAAAGTTATTTGTTCACAAAATTCAAAAATTTATATTTACAAAATTAAAAATATTATTAGAAGATGTTATGCTGTTTATACAAATATACATTCATTGCTAGTTCCTTAACTTTAACAGTTTGTAGATGGTAAATTCTTAAAATAACACTGTTTATTTTGCTTTAACTTTCCACCTTCATGAAGTTTTTTCCCTAGTTTGTGTGGTCTCTCAAAATCAATCAGTTGCACAAAAGTTACCGAGAAGCAGCTTAGGAAAAATATTAAGCTGCGAGAGTTAAATATTTTTGTCATATAATAGTTACGATTCTTATCGCTAAAGGAAAAATGTCTGAAAATATGTTCTTATAATCATAGAAGATATAACACGTTGTTTCAGCTTGAAAATGTGAATCATTTAAATAAGACCAAATATTTTTATTTCTTCATTCATTCATATGTGATAACTGTATACATAAATGCTGAAAATATGACACAAGTCCACTGTATTTTATTATTGTGTGAATAGTATAATTCAGCGACCATAAAAATATAGTTGATTAAAATTTTACTTTTTCATAAGTTTAAATTAAAAGCTTCAGCTCTTTTTGAAATTTATTTGAAAAATTGTCTGGTTTTTACATTATTTTCTTAACACAGCTGTTCAACATCACATTGCATAAATCTGAGACAAATTTGGAAATTATTGAATAAAATTTTATTATTTATTATGTATAACATACAATGCTTAAGACCAAAAATTATTTTGTTAACATTATTTTAAAAAAAGCGACCGTATATTGACATGAAAAATCTAAATAATTCAAAATTTCTTATTGAAATAATTGAATTAATGTTAATTTTATTTCTATTTTAAAATTTTTTTGTGCGCTGAACAAAATTAAATTAATTTACATCACAAATTGTTCAATATCATTAGGGATATTAATGTTGTTTTTAGTTTTTCTATTTTCATCCGTAGAAAAATTTACATTCAGTTAAGTTTAATAAAACAAAATAAAATATATTTTACAACTACTTAATATTCATTAATAAATCTAGCAACTTATCATACTTTTAAAATTTTAAATTATAAAAAAATTAATTTTTAAAATTTTTTTAATGTCTGAAAAATTTTAACATTTATATTACTCACGCACCCAATTGATTGTTAGAAGAATTTTTTATAACTATCTTAAATTTCATAAAGCTTGGTTTAAAGCAATTACGTGAATTCTTAAACATAAGCAAGATTCAAATCTAAAAAATGGAACAAATATCAACCAATTACGAGCAAAGCAAAGAATTAAGATTGAGTACTTTAGCTGCAATCGTAAGTACGTGAAAGCCAAATGGATCACATTTCTCGTTCAATTTTATTGGAAAATTATTCCACGAGAAGGAAATATAGCCCAGAAAGAAAGAAATCGAGAAATAAAATCGCAACAAAATGTCAAATGGTCTCTTAGTGCCATTAAATACCTCGATTACTCGAATGGTTGTTTAGCGAACAAAGATCACTTTTACTGCTTCAGTCAAGTAAATTTATAGAAAAAAATCTTGACTATGTCTATCGAGTATTTCTTTTAAAAAAAGTAAAATGTTTTAACATTTAAAATACTGCGTAAACGTGGTTTACGAAGGAACCATTTTCTTGTAAATTGTATGAAATGGAATACTTTAACTGGAATTTCATTAAAAAAAAGGAGACACACTTTGGTAATTGGAAAATTATGTCAGCGAATGGTTTTCTATATGAAATGTTTTCAAAAATAGAATGAATCATTGTTTTAGTACTTCCTTTGGAAAAATTCACTTGTTTAGGAGTATTTTTATTTTTGAAGAATTATGTAATTTGTTACATTATATTTTGAAACTTTGGGTGTTTCAATCTCTAAAATAATAAAATCTGTCTAATTTTTAAAAATATGCTTAAAACTTTCATATTAATACTGTATAGTATAGGTATCACATGATTTCATTATTAAATGTTACAAATACTGAGAATATTCATTTCGTTATGTAAATTATTAGTTATATTTTGTATAGATTAACTCCCTATTATATGTATCAATAAAATCTATTTTCTTGTTGAAAGACAATTGTATCTTTCAGTATAACAAATGTTTCCTAGACAGCTGCCACACACCAAAATTTGACCCAATGAGAGAACCTAAGTGAACTGTATGATGCAATGATTGTTTTTTAGTGCGACTAGTCAGGAGAGGGGTTAGAGCCATCTCAGACGTCTCTTGACTATTGTTGAAATTGACAAAGGGATTGTCGATTGATTTGATTGTCTGAAATAATAACAGTTATCTAATTCAGATTTAATTAACAGCAGAAAAGTTGCTTTATGATTATATCAGAAATGGTTTTAAGCGAAGAAAGCAGGAATTCAAAAATATTAACTCTCATTGTAGATTAATATTAACATCCGTATTATAAAAACAACATTGTTGTACCATTTTGTCGAGAGAAACAATAAACTTTACAGCTTTTATTGCTTTATTTGACATTTTCAAACTTGTCCTTTTTTTGCAGTTGTATTTCATTAGGATATATTCTATTTATCCAAGTTTGTAGTTGAAGTTTAAAAACATCTAAGCCTCTTACAAATATGTTAAATATTTTATCACGAGTTTTGTAGTAAAAAAGAATGAAATATTCACGAAAGTGTAGTTTAAGATGAAAATTGTGGTATTGGTAACTTTTTAAGGACATATAAAGCTTGTAAAATGAAATTAAATAATGTAAAAAAATGTTAAAATCAGACAGCTTTAATGTATATGGTTTCAAATTAAAACGATGGTATACTTTATTACTTAGAATATAACATCAAAAAACAATTTCCTAAGGATGGTCAGTAAAAGAGGATTAAAGTTATGTAAAACTTAAATGATTAGAAGGCTGTGACGAAATTAAAAGTGTGAAGATAACACTCTATATTTTTGAGCAGTTTTCTTAAGAATTTTAGAAATGTTTTTTTTTGTTTTAATATTTAGTCAAATTTTTTTATATATAATAGTGCTTTGACATCATTGATAACTAATAATCACCGTACTTTTGTGAAGGGGTATTGTTTTATTGATCAAGCTACTTCTACAAATACTCGAATTCATTTTAAAGAGTTAAGGTGATTGAGACCATTCTTAATGTGCTTTATCTCCACATTAATAGTCCAATAAAATTAGTTAATCATTAATCATCTCTATTAAACAGCATATTTAATAATAACATGATTTTAGTGAATAATAAAATAGGGTTATAACCAAAATGTAGTTGACATAACTCTTTTATTATTCATAAAAACAAAATAATAATATAGTGATGAGCACATTTATTCAAAAATTAAAACTACTTAATAACTTAATGTCGTTATTTGCACAAGAAAAAATATTCACATTTCATTTTAGCTTAGTTTTTGATATTAATTAAAAAACTAAAGAATATTTTTATCACTGAATTTTATTTCTCTCTTTGTTCACATATATATTCTTTCTATGCCCTAATTTTTCAAGGAATCAAATCACTTTTTCGTGAGTGTATCTGTTTTATTGAAATAAAATTTGCTTCTTTTAAGAAACACTTGATTTTTATTAAAATAAAAATAACTATTTACTAAAAAACATCAAAATGAATTCAATTTAGTTTAAAAGCGTGTTGATTCCGTAATTCAATTTTCATGTGATATTCGCAATATTAAATATTATTCTTAAAATTGTTTTTTTAAAAGTTACTAATCTCTTTTCTTTTCAGTATTTAATATTTTGTGATAAAGCAATGTAAGTTTTGAATTTTTAATATATTCCAATAAATATTTATTACAATAATATGAGTATTGAGAGTTTGTTTTTTTTTCTTCCTCATTTTCCGTAGCTCCCTTCTCAAAATTGCTTAAACAAAAGTAAAGGGATATTATAATATCGCGCAAAATATTTTTTCTTTCTAACAGGATTACATATTTTAAAGTCTAGACAGAAGAGTTTAGGGAAGACAATGATTTGGTTACCATTTTTTATTCTTTTATAAGGCTATTACAGGTACTCAGATGTAATTTGTCTCTTTTTTATCATTCACTTTAACAATACTGCATGATGAAATGGAAGTAAATTGGTTTATATTATAAATTCTTTATTTGCTATATCCGTTCAGTTTTATTTTTTGCAATTAGAATAAACCAAATACAATGCCTTTCATTTATACATGCTTATCTTAAAATAGCTTGATTAATAATGCTATTTCACAAATACTTTTATGTTTTAATACTTTTCGACGATTTTTTAAAGATATGTTAATTGGTTTATTTATAAATAAATATTTAATATTCTCTGTTTTTGTGATGCATTTGTTTTGCTAATAATAACTTTAAGTCAATTAATATTGATGAAAATCAACGTTTAGATGTTTATTTATATTTATTATTCAACTAAAGCATATTAATTGATTAATTATGATTAATTAATATAAAAGAACATGTAGGTGTATTTCTTATCTCCATTAATTTTTTCTATAAGGATTGTTTGATTCAAGCAATTCATTAAAAATTAAATTATGAGTCAGGATATTATCTGAAATATGATTTAGGTTACATATAAATAAAAGTTGTAAGAATAAGCTCTTTAGTAAATACTTTTTCCTTCTTTCCATTTTCTTTTTTTAGTGTCAAGTATATAAAATTTTTTGTCTTTATTCTTTTGAACATCTGATTTTTAAATTATTAACGTAAGTTATTAAATATTTCATGTTTAATTTCAAAATTTCATTTATTTACAGTTTTGTGTAAATTGGCAAGTTTCAGCAGTGCTTTCTCGCTTGTTGAATATAATTATTCGAAAACAGAGCCCAAATGACGAGCTGAAAGATTTGGATGCTGAGTCTTATATTTCTTAATAGGTTCAGGACATTGTTTCCCTTTTTAAAAGAAAGTTACTTCATTGCTTTTTAGATTAAATTTTTTTATATAAGTATTCGTCTAAAAGAGAATTAGTATCACATTTTAAAAATTCATGCAATTTATAACATATATTTTCTATGATACATGATTTCTATGTATCATTACGATTTGACAAAATGTTAATATATATTTAATTTAAAAATATTTTCATATTTCCGTCACTGGAATTTTATTTGTGGCTCAAACGTAAAAAGTAATGAGACATAAAAGTAGAAGTTTGATGGCCATAAATGTAAAAATTCATAGATGCAAACAAATTTTATCATTTAAGACACAGTTAACATTTAGATAAAAATTTTAATACCCTTTGAAATTTTTTTAATTATGTGTTTCTACAATAATTTAGAAATTTCACTACTTATTCATGAATTGCAATGTGACATAAAAAAAGAATCTTGTATTTGTTGCATGTTTAATTTTAAATCATACATGCTGATATTTTATTTACTTGTTGAACAGTAATATTTTTTTGTTTTGGAAGTTTGTTTTTTCTAAAACAGTAATCATTTACAAAAAAATATTTATATGGAAAGAAAAATAAATATTTATTTAACAGATTTTTATTTTATATTTTTTTAGGAAATGTATGCATTTCCAACGTAGCTAAATTTGCAATCCGTTATAATATTTTCGAAAAAATTTCATAATTAAATAGTTTTATATTATTTTATATTACAAGTTATTTCGTATCTTTACCAAAGTGTTAAACTTAAGGAATAATAAAATGTTACTATATATCATATTTTTCCTTTTTTTTTAAATTTCAATTTGTTTTTAAATTTGAACTATAAATTAAAGAAAAATAACATAAAAAGTAATTTAAGAAAAATTGCATGAAGCATTTAATTTTATTACTAAATATACAACTAATTTAAACTAATGTTACAATTTTATTTTTTTGTAGAAGAAGTGATAAAATTTAACATATATAAATATTATTATTCATTAAAATATATGTAAATGAATCTGTATTAAAGTAATTTAATAATGGAGATCCAAAAGAAATATAAATTCCTGTAATAATTAGCAAAATGGCAACAATGAAAAATAGAAAAAAAATAATTTTTAAGCAGTAAGAAGATAACTAATATAAACCTTTAACATTGAAGTAAAAATATAATTTTTTATTGAATCAGTATATCATATGAATCAGTTTAATGAAATCTAATATTTTCCACTTCACAGCAGAAAATTTTAGAGTAAAGCATCTTTATTTTAAGATTTTACGCTGCAAATTCCCTAAATAAGTGTCCTCTTTTTAACAACTGATTAGCTTTTATTAAATTTTTAATCAATAGACGTGAGATCATTTTAAATATATACATTTACAAAACATTTTCCCCCGAGTAAATAAAAGTTTTGAAATTTAATATGATCAAAAGAAGAAGAAAGCAATGATAAATATATTTTATATGCATTTGTAACTATTTTAGTCTAATTTGCAATTAATAAAAAAATACTAAAAGTATTTTTATTATTCAAGTATATCATTCCAATTCAAAGATAATGAAATTAAACAACTAATAAGTTTGAGAAATAAAACGTTTCTCTATATATTTATTTGAAAATTATATTTAAATAGACAAATAAATTAACATATCCTTTTCATTTGTTAAAATTGTATTATTAATACACTAAATATTAGTCAGAAGGTTAATTTGATTACTAATCAAATCAATCATACAAGTATGTGAAATTTAAAATTATATTATAAATAAATATCAGTTTTATTATTTATTAATAATATGTAAATTCTTGAAGTTGAGAATTAATATAGCGGAAGGATAATACAGGAATTAAACTACACTACAGGCCATTAAAATTGCTACATTAATAAGGCGACATGCTACAGACGTGAAATTTATACGAAAGGAAGAAGGTGTTGTGATATGCAAATGATTAGCTTTTCAGCGCATTCAGACGAAGCAGGCGCCAGTAGCAATACATACATTGTGTTTAAATTAGGAAATTGTTCAGCCGGTTCCTTATACACAAATTGCATTTGAACGTTGTTGCCTGGTGAAAAGTTGCTGTTATGCCTCGTGTAAGAAGGAGAAATGCCTACCAGCACGTTTTTGACTTTGATAAAGGTCGAATTGTAGCGTACCGGGATTATGGTTTTAACTTATCGCAGTATTGCTGCTCGCGTCGGTCGAGATCCAATGACAGTTGCATAATATGGAACGCCATGCGGGATCTCAACGGCCACCTATCACTAGCAGCCGAGAAGACAGGCATATTATCCGCATGGCCGTAATGGATCGTGCAACCACGTCACGAGCTGTGAGTCAAGAAACGGTGTCGTTTGGAAGACAACAAGTGTCTGCACGAACAGTTCGACGACGTTTGCAGCAGCATGGACTCTCAGCTCGGAGACCATGGCTGCGGCTTCCCTTGACGCTGCGTCATAGACAAGAGCGCCTTCAATGGTGTGATCAACGACGAACCTGGGTGCACGAATGGCGAGAAGTCATCTTTTCAGATGAATCCAGGTTCTGTGTACAGCATCATGATGGTCGCATCCATGTTTGTGCATTCGTCATCGTTATACTGGCCCATCACCTGGTGTGATAGTATGGGGTGCCATTGGATACACGTCTCGGTCACCTCTTGTTCGCATTAACGGTGCTTTGAACAGTGCACGTTACATTTCTGGTGTTTTACGACCCGTGGCTCTACCCTTTATTCGAGCCCTGGGAAACCGTACGTTTCAGCAGAATAATGCCCGACCGCATGTTGCCGGTATTGTACGGGCCTTCCTTGATACGGAACATGTTCGGCTGTTGCCCTGGCTAGCACGTTCTCCAGATCTTTCACCAATAGAAAACGTCTGGTTAAGGGTTGCCGAGCGACTGGCTCGTCACCAAACGCCAGTCCCTACGGTTGATGAACTGTGGCATCGTGTTGAAACTGCATGGGCATCTGTACCTGTACATGCAATCGAATCTCTGTTTTACTCAATGCCCAGGAGTATAACTGCTGTTATTACTGCCAGAGGTGGTTGTTCTGGGTAGTGATTTCTCAGGATGTATTAAGCCAAATTTTTTGAAAATTTAATCACTTGTTATTTCTAGTATAATATATTTGTTCAATAAATATCATTTTGTTATCTGCATTTCTTCTTGGTGTGGTAATTTTAATGGTCAGTAGTGTATTATTAAAGAATTTAATTATTTTACATCCCTAATCAATATTTTTGTATTAAACATAAAATGCTGAGAAAATATTCTAAGATTAAGGTCTTGAAAAAAATTAATTTTGAAAATAATTCATAAGTTAATTTATTTTGATGAAACAATGAAAATATCTTATACCGAAATATTCACAGAATATTGAGGTTAATCAAGTACATTAAAGAAAATATAATTCTATTAATTAGATATAATTTATAAATGTGTTAATTGTCATATGACAATAAAAGTTTCCATTAACAGCAAACATAATTTTATATTTATGATTCTGTTAAAAATATGTAATTTATTTTATAAATAATCTTTTAAAAATACAAAAATATGTTTTTTTTTTTATTTTTTAATCAAATTAAGGATTTAAAATTAATGTATGCATTTTATAAAAATTAAATTTCGTATTTGATAAATATATACAAGCTTTAAAATGAATCTTTATTTATTAAAATTTCTCTTAACTATCTCCAAAAGCTATAGATGAGATTAAAAGAATTTTTCATTTCATTTTGAGTTGATTTTATGTGAATACCCTATATCAGATTTTAATACCACTTGATAACAAGTATTGTCTCACCGAGAACAAACGAGAATCACACAAGAAGAGAAGTGCAAATTAACGCGGGCCCTATCACTACCCAATGAGCGTGGAACTCGTGTGGGCGGATTGGATGAGCAGTCCACATCCTCGATCCCCCCCTTTTGCTCATGCTCTTCGACCAATGCGGAAAAAGAGTGAGAAGGATGCAAGAGTCGGGGGCAAGGAATCTAAGACGGGGGGCAAGGCATACTTCGTGATCCAATTAATACACGGTCGCCAACGCCTCGAGGAAAAGAGAACAGGACATAAAGAAAATGAAGATATAAAAAAGAACACAAAGAGCAGAGAAGAAGACGCGTTGAAAAATGTCTTCCCATTAAAAGAGGACAGTGCCTACTGGATCGATTTTAATTTTTTTATACACACAGAAATAAAGACACACGCCTCTAATAGAAATGGTCATCGATTATTTCGCCAACCTCCCTTTTTTTTCCTTATTCCACCAGAGATTAAGGGGGTGGGCTGAACCCCTTTTATTTTTTTTAACCAAGTTAAGGATGGCTGTAGGTAGTTGTAAAAGAGAAGGGAGTGTTGGTCAGTTGGCCGGATGTTCTATAATATCGCCTTAGTTTTAATTTGGAAAAATTACATTAGCCAGAGGCTTTGGGAGGTATTCCAGATATCGGAAGATATAAGGAGGGTTTTCGGGGAGTTATGTCTTAAATGAAGTATCGATTGAAAAATGTTTCTCCCCCTTTCTATAATCGTGATATTATCTTCTTTATAATCTAGATTTGTCTGGGTTTGGTATTGATTTCGCAAAGTATTTAAGCTGCAGTTTTCTCAAAAGCCTCAATTTTAGATGTATTTGAAATTCTCTAGAATAATTTGGTTGTAGTTTAATATTCATAAAATAAATTAAAACAATTGAAAAGCTTTATTATTAAAATTAAATTATATTTTAACTGTGGGTTAATATAAAAATAATCCAGGTTTTTTACAATAATATTGAAAAAATAAGTGGAATTGCATATTCATTTTTTTTAAAACGAAATCATGTTTTATAGAAATATCATGCATGTTGGTACTAGTTATTAGAATTATTTCAAGAAATTAAAATTTTCAATGTATAAGTTAATATAAATCTCTTAAATCGAGAAATCTGCAACATTTACATTTCTTCATTCGAATTAGAACTGAATGTGACTTCAGATTCAGCTTTAACAAGATTGAAGAAATGTAATTCAATTTTAAAAATTAGCCTTCTTATGTCTAAAACAGAAAAAAGCCCAGTTTATTTTAACAATTGATTTTCTTAAATACTAGAAAATATCCTTAAGTCTAGTATAATAGCCTAACAATATCGTAGTTGACAAGGCTTATTTTGAGAATGAAAATGAGCAATAATTTTTTTTCTAAAGACCAATCATTTTTGATGCATTGTAGTGGAAGAAGTTTTCAAAGAGCTTCATAGCCCTAAAAATATTTTTCCTAAAATATTGCAACACAGCCCTAAAAATATTTTTCGTAATTTATATCATAAATGAATTAAAGATAGTTTTTTAAACTTCATTGAATTTCATTTTATAAAATTTTCTTCTTAGCTACAGGTAAATAATACAAAATGCATCAGAATTTCTACAAATTTAATTCCATTATAAATTTTTTAAATTTAATACATCATTATATTTAGACTCCCATGATGAAAAAAACATACATAATACTTGCTTTAAGAAAAATTATTTAATCTAAATATACAATTATAAAACAATTTATCAATACCATACGATGTTAAAGTATGAATTATTTTTATTGATAGTAGATGAATTTTCCAAATACTATTTTTTACATTTGTAAATATAAATCCTTTATTTAAATCAAATAGTTTAATAAAGTCAGAAGACACAAAATTTAATATTACAATTTTAATATTAATATTATTAAATTACAAAATTTAATATTACATTATGATAGAAACTGAGTGTGAGACAGTTTTAATTAAAAATCTATTATATATTTTAAATAAAATTTATTTGAAGAAGAAAGAATACGTTTATCAAATTAAAGTAATGCAAAAAATTTGTCATAAAATAAAAGTAAGTTTTAAGTAAGTAAATTGAGTACAAAGTCTTATAGTCTTATAGTTATTCTATGGTTTAAAATGTTTAGCTTCTTTTAAAATCTGCGTAGTATAAATTATATTTTTCGCTCAGCTTTATGTATATATATTTCTAATAAAAAATGGTAATTTGAAAAATGGAATGGCTATAGAATACTCGGTAAATAAAAATGCAAATTGTTATATTTTACAAGCATTTGTCTAAATCGTTAAAATAGTTATGTTTGCTGAAAAAGATATACATTTGAAAAAAACATTTTTGAAAATCAAGCTAATTTTTATTTCTTAACGTATAATAAAGCTGATTAAATATGCCTTTATTTCAGTAAAGCCAAATTCTGATATAGTTTTTATTTACAATATGCTTAAAATCGTTGTGTACATGGGAACATATCAATAAAAAAAGCAAGTTATGGATTTATGAAAAATGATATGTTTTTAAATGCGTATGGAATAATTAAGTCCTTTGCATTTATTTGATTCCTAAAATTTAAGACAATTGAACTTATATCTGAAAACTAACACCAAAACCAAAAGAAGAAAATTTGTAGGAGGTTACGCAAAAATTATAGGCTGAAATAAAATATATTTATAAAATAACTAATCCACACTTTAAAAATTTCTGATTAAACGTATTTTACTCATTTCAATGTAATTACGCTTATATTTATCAAAATATTTTCAAGTAACTTTCTCAGATAAACTCTAAACAGTGTCGCTTTTGGTTGCAGTTAAAACATCAAATAGAATAAAATTCAAATTGGACATTAGCAAAACGCATCTGGGCAGACAAAAATGCACATTCTGATGGAAAAAAATCAGCGCCCCCTGTCAACAAAACAGGACAGAAACCATACAGCATTTAGATAACGGGTTAAATCAATCAATTCCTTGTGGAGCGTTTACGATCGGAGGGATGGTGGTAGCTAAAAAATAAAAAAAAAGGAAAATTTTTCCAATCCTACCAGCACAACGATAAGAAAGGCCACGGCATGATGTGAAATCAATGCTCCGTAATTGTAGAGAAAGAAGGCGCCATGAACGTAAAAAAACGTAAATGCATGGTAAAAAATATATAAAAAAACAATGAAAGGTAAAAGTAACAAAATTTAATAATTCCCAAAAACCATTACGCGACCCTCTTCCTCGTGTTGAGTTAAATCGGACGAAGCAGTGGTGATTTTTCAGTAGAGACAGTTTCATTGTCAAATTATGTTTTTTTTTATTATTATTATTCGTGTTTTTATTTATTTATTCTTTCTCAAAAAGAGTAACTGTTATTAAAAGAAATTGTTTTTGCTTCCAGAGGCGCATCAAATTAATTCATTTAGAAATCGGTAATGGAATTTTTTTCCATTATTTTTCACACATCAGCTCGGAATAGTTTGAATTAAATTCACTAATGACACAGAGCTCTGGAATTCTGGGAAATTTTCCTAACTCTTTCAAAAGGGATTTCAAATGATGGAAATTAAAATTATATATATTTATTTTTTTGATTTACTGCTTTCTGTGAAGAGAAAATTTTGATATTTTTCTCCCTTTGATGAATACGGTAATTATTTTCCAA
>JAPDSC010073383.1:107791-124699 GCA_026290005.1 Latrodectus geometricus | reverse complement strand
TTAACAAAAAATTGGTAAGACTTAAATAATTACATTTCTACATTCAGGAAATCAAGCCTAAATTTATTCATAAATTAAAATAATTGAATACAAATTCTATATATTCTGTATAATATGTATGAGTAAACGCATCATAAATCAATGTATTAATATATAAAAATATCCAGGAAAACTTTTTCAGGAATTTCAGGAACTATAGGAAGAAATATGAGAGTTAAAAAATTATATATTTTAAAAATGTGATAAATATTACTGATGTTAACAGATTTTTTTTATTGAACTTTTCTAAATATATTATTCTAGAAATATATAAAAATTCATGTTCTAACTTATATTTCTTTTTTAGAATGTTTTGTTAAAAATTTCTTCCACTTAAACATACGTTGATCTGGTTCTTCAAGAATAATGAAGAGTTCCACAAACATTCATATAGATAAAGGTTTGTGCATCATATTTTGCTCAAATTTTGTTTTGAACTCTTTTAGTCTTTTTCTTTTGAAACTCATAAATTTAATCAATAACGTAATGTGTGCTTTGGAAATTGTGTAGAAATTTATTCAAGCAATTATTTCCTGATAAATTCATCTAATATTGAAAATAAAAGAATGTAAGAAATTTTTGGTCGCATTTGTTTTAAAAATTAATCTTAATAGACTGATTTTATTCAGGTATTAATTAGAAAAAAACTAACTGCATATGATTTACATAATATACATAAGGCAATACAATTTTTCTTTAATCTAGATTTTGCGTATTTTTTAAACTTTAAATTACTAAATTTTTTTAAACAAAAGTAACAAAAAAGTAGACATTGTTAATTTTAAAAAAATTACAATTCCCACATAATTTTTCTTAAATGGTAATTAATAAATGTGATTTAAATGGAGTTTAGAATAAATAAAGAAATAATTTATTTTTGACTTTATACTTATATATGAATTGTATGATTAATGTTAGGTCAAATAACTTTAGAAAGTTTATTTAGCCAATTTTAAATATTTATGTAACACAGAACCAGTATAATTGTTGCAAAGTTTTCTCTAATAAAATGTCAAAAATTGTAAAATAGTTCAATTCCAAATTATGGGATTGCATTCGAATGTACACTTGAAAGAGGAAAGAAAATTGCCCATTTTATGCCATTTGAATTTCGTATTTTATATTATTTTTATTTTAGGCATTGGGTATTATAAAGGAGTACTATATATTTATTAGTTTAAAGTACTTTTCCGAAATAAGAAGTTGCCTAAATATTGAAGGTAATTAACCGAAATTTGACTTTAATAATAAATTTTAACTGTAAAACTCTCACAACTTCATATCAATGAATTACTTCAGCTTCAAATGTTGAGTAAGTTTTCGAATTTACTCTAAGACCAAATTTCTCCACCATATTTTTTTATTTATGTAGAATGTGATTCTCATATTATCAGTTCATTGTCACTTTATGGTCTTCTTCTTACCATGCGGTCTAATTCAATAAGGATCACCGGTATTAAATAAATTTCAAAGCACTGCAAGAGCATCAATTCCCAAAGTGGGAATAGAACTTGTAAACTGATCCACTAACGATCAGAATGCTAATCTTTTACCAGCTAACTCAGGAAGCACATAATAATATCATTAAAATATATTATTTTATAAATAGAGGTAATATATATGCATATAATTATGTCTATGTATTATTTTGAAGAAAACACTTTACTATTAAATGGAATTTGCTAATGATAATGAAGATAATCATATGGATTATCATAGAAATCTACCATCAAAGGAAGCACTCTAGGGCTCCACAATTGCAGTGTCAGCCTCCTTGCTCTTCCATTCTTCTAATGTTTCAGCTCCTTAAATTGCTAACGGAGAGTGGTGATTAAATTAAAGGGAATGAAAAAACTGGAAAAAGGGAAAGCGTGTACTTTTTCCCGGGTGTTACTAGAAGAAAATTAAAATGAAACTGAATTTATTGCTGGTGCATTTGGATCGAAGGGAGGCGGACTAAATGATAGCGCATGCCTATCTACTGGAATCCTGGACTTGTAAATCAGTCGCCAGAGAATTTCAATCAGTTTAAAACGAGTTGCAGTTTTTCGTGAACGACAAAATAAGTATTTTAGGGCCTTCCCCTACCCTTTCTTCACTTTTACAATCATTTTCTTGTACGTTTGAGTAAAAAAAAATTTCTGTCTATGCGAAGTGCGAAAAGCATATGCAATTAAAATATAAATTCAATTTAAAATTCTATTTCATAATTTATGCAATAAAAAGAGTTGAAAAATGAGAAAATTTTGTTCATGCCATGGATAAGCGAAATAGTGTTATATTTAAGAAATAAACTAATTAGGAAACTCTAGTTATCTGTCACGATAAGAATTTCTATTCTATATTTTTATGTTTTACTATTAAACTTTAAAACAGTTTTGTATAATATTTTACTTTCAACTCAGACACAAATATCTTTTAGTGATAATAGTTTTTTTAAAAGGACTAACATTACTTTTTAAAAACGTATATCCATTCCTTCAGGAAAACTAACTACTTCAATAAAGATATGGGTTTGAACTCTCTAAGTAATATATAAAATACCTTTTTCATACATCACTCAAAAATATTTAAAAATAAGGTATTTAATAAGGAAATTGAGTCTCTGATAATCTTTTAAAATAAAACTTACCACGCTTTAGAGTTTAGTAAAAATATACTTTATAACAATAAAAGTAAACTACAATATTGATCCAAAATTATAAATCATGAAGTCACATTGAAACATGAGAAGGTTTACGAATTTGTCAAACACATATAATATTTTCTCTTCATTTAAAATTTTAGTTAAACTTCTTGAGTGTCTTCATTAAAATTTTAGTTAAGTTTTTCTTTAAAATTGTAAAAAAAATTTGATAACTAATTAAAAGTTTTGCTTAAAGGAATATCATTTTTAAAAATGTATTACTAATAAAAGATTTAAATTCAATCTATAGTAATTTCAATGTCGTATGATTTTTTTAAAATCAATTTTCTCTTGTATATTATTTTAATTCAGATCCAAACTGATCTATAGTCAATGAGTAACCTTTTTCCCCAAAGTTACATTTCAAATCTATCAGATTTTAGTTATAATAATTTAAATAATAATAATAATGAGAATATAAATTTGAGGAAAATAATAAAACTGTAAACAAACATTTTGTATAAAATATTAATAATTTAGAAATTTAAATATAAATCAAATACATGTTTATTAATTACACTATATTTACAGTCAAATAAATATCGACTTATTACAAGGGCAAGATCAGTAAACTGGATTACGATATACTTTTAATTTTTTAGTTTAATGTTTCAAAAAAGGAAAATTCTGGATTATATTATAGTAAGTAAACGGGTTATTTACCACAAATAATTCAGAATAAAACAATGTTTTTAGAAATTTCATAAGAACAAACGTTATAATAACCTAGATTATATAAATTTTTTGTTTTACATTTAACTATAATTCAAAGAACAACTTTTATAACAAAAGCATTGAACATGTATTGCAAATGAGATAAGCTTAAGTTAGAGTCCTTTACATCTTAAAAACTTTTTATTTTGAATATAGTCAACATAATATATATATAGTAATATATTTATGAAATATATATGTACGTATATAGATAGATAGGCATGTACTTATATTGATGAAATGTGATTCATATAGGCATAATATTATATATCTATAAGATGTTTAATAAAAGTGACTTTTTTGTATTTTTTGAAACATATCTAATGACAGGTAACTCCCTTCATCAGATCCCTTCATCCTTTGATTGGTCAAAAGTAGAAAATTTATTTGAGAACTTTGTAATAAATATTCAGATTTTATATTGATAATTTTGTTCACTTTATTCAAAAATTTTTTGTAAGAAATTTAAAAAAAATAAAACTTTCATTTAAATTTTTAGAATTACATTGAAATTCTTTCTCACAATTCTTTTAAAATTAGCACCAAATATATATATATATATATATATATATATATATATATATATATATATATATATATATATAGAAAAAATTAAAAAGAATATATTAGCATTAATAGAAAATATTTTAAATAATATTTTCTTGTAGAAAGATCTAAATTATTAAGAGGATGATAAAATGTTATTTCAATGGCTTAAATAGAAATGGTACATTTCTTACAATTATTCAATATATAGAAAATATTACAATTAATAGAAAATAATACGATTTACAGAAAATGTTTTTTGCTTACAATGTTACTCTTGTTATTGAATTTTATTACTAAATAATTTTTAATTGATTCTTAGAAATATGATTCAAATATGTAATTATTGTAAATAAAAATCCAGTAACAATGAATTTAAATAAGTTGTATATGATTTTAAAATTTTCCGAAAACAAATTGCATATATTTTTAGTAAAATTTAACATAAATCTTTCATAAAAATAACCTTTATTTGGAATTACATTATCATATTTAAATACGTAATAATAGATTTTATTTATTTGACATCTTTTGTTGTTATTGTTAAAATTTGATTATTTAATTTAATATTCAGTGCAATTTGTACTTTTTTTATAAAATTATGCAATTTGATTCTAATTGTATACAATATGCACTTCTTTTTCTGTTCACTTTCCTTTCCTAAAATGTTTGAAGTTTCTGTATCCACCACACAAGAAAATTTGTTAAATGTTTTATATTTGAAAAAAATTGTAATTTTTCTCCAATTTTGTCTTAAAATAATTTTTTGGGTATTTTTTGAGAAATAAATTAGAAGTGTCAAACATAGTAAAATGTTTCATTAAAATAAATTTAAAAAGAAACATTAATTAATTTAATAAATTAATTAATGTTTCATTTCATCAAATTTTTTAAAGAATCTTTAAATATGTAAATATATCATTTATAATGTCAAAACAATCTTATTTCAATAATAAAATAATTGCATCTAAGTAATATTTAAAAATTATAAAAATAAGAATGTAATTTTCTGAGAAAATCATTTCCTAGGAATAATTTTATCTTACTTTATAAAATTGCACGGAAATTTTAATTTGAAATGGCTTAAAAATTAT
This sequence comes from Latrodectus geometricus, assembly GCA_026290005.1. Taxonomy (NCBI): domain Eukaryota; kingdom Metazoa; phylum Arthropoda; class Arachnida; order Araneae; family Theridiidae; genus Latrodectus; species Latrodectus geometricus. The sequence continues at coordinate 119,620 of JAPDSC010073383.1, read as the reverse complement.
TTATTTAACATAACTCCCTATTAGAAACACATATTTAAAATATTTTTTTCCTGAATTTTCATAAATCATTGCTCAATTAATTATTCTAGTATTAAAACCCAAATAACCAGTATAAAGTAACAGTTACTTAAGCTTTATTGCCGAAAATGTCCAAAGGCGTTTTTCATTTCCCGTGTCAAGAATCAACAACATCCGTCATTCAAGTAATACGCAAACATTAATACTAACTCGGAAGAATAGTTTAAATGTGTATTCAAATGTTCCATCAAATTAATTTTATCTCCGTCATTCACGAACAAATTCCAATTCTCGCAGTTGGCGGAAAATAAACAAAGCAGATGAGGAAAAACTAAATTCCAAGCTAAATGTAAATAAGATAACATTTCTGAAAGAGTAAAGCAGTAGTCATGGTATTAGTTCTTAGGTGACATTTTAATTTCGACCCTAGAACTGTAAGAGCCAGACGACTCCTCTGCAAACAAAGATTTCAGTTACACAGGAGACTAAAAAAAAATACCCGTTAATTTTCTTTTTCATCGTTTTTCCTTCTTCGCGGTGTGACGTTCTTGACATTCATCCAAAAAATTTCCTAGATGCTTGTATTCGAATCTTACGCAAATTATCGATTGTTCTCAAGCTTTCTTCATTGGTAAAGGCTTGAAGGGCTGTGACACATTTACGTACATCAATTCCTTCTTTTTTCTTTACATATGTGTCTTACTTCTTTCTTCTTCTTCAACTCGTAAAGAATGGAACAGAAGCACCCGCTGACATCGAATGCAAATTGTTCCGCCTCCAAAAAAATTCTTCTTTTTTTGTTCCTTCTTACTTGATTCTTTTATTCCGTCATTGCTTAGCTTTGCGCGACTTCTTTAATGTTGAAGGAGAAGCACAAGTAGAAAAGAGACCTCCCGAGTTTGCTCCGGCTTGTCGATTTCGAGAACTTTGGATGGTAGAAAAGTTCTTCAAAGACGATGATGACTTCCAATATGCGATTTGGAAGACTACAAAGTGCAAATGTCATTGCTAATTACGGACTTGCGATTTTCGCGTGGAGTGAAGGAGAGGGGTCGAAAACTAAAGCAGATCCCCAGAATAGCTTGATGTGAAAATGAAGACTTCTCGCGCTACTTTTAAGTCTTCTGTTGTCTGCCTTCCATTCTCTTGACGCCGATTTCTTGTTTGTTAATGTTATTGTTTTTCGAAAAAGGTTATTTGCGAATTATTTTTTTACTCAGCACACTTTGTACATTTTTGCCTGAACCAATGTATTTTGATTTGGTAGAAAGAAGTTGCTTTTGTTGATGGGCCTTCAAAGGAGTTTTCTTCTGGAGCGATTTTTTGAGATTTAGTTGATTTTCATTTAGTGATTGACTTTGTTTAAGGTAGATGTTGCATCATGAAAAAATATTCAGTGAAACTTCTGAAAAAGATATTTTTGTTTTATAGATGAATCTTTTAGCAAGAGCATTGCTCATTCTGTAATTCTAGAACCTTTTTCGGAATATTGTTTACTTTTTGTATTCGAAACTGCGATTTTTCACCGCTAACTTTTGTTATTTTTTCTGCTTCAACTTGCTAATATCCGATAGTATCTGGCATAGTAGGATTACCTGGTTGTTAACAAAGTTGTTTATGAAGTAGAACTCCATATTTGGAAGATTGCTAAATTAACTGGTTAAACTTCTTAGATACTCTCTCTGGTTGTGGGATGCTTAAGGGCATCGAAGTGAATAATATCTCAATACCCAAAGTTGATTCCAAATTACCTGGCCTCAGACTATGTTTGTTCTAAATAATAAGAGATGCATAAATTGAATTAATAAATGAACTTAAATGGGTTTCTAAGCCCAAGTCCTTTACTTTATAATCTTAATACATGGTTAAGCATGATGTAGTTACATAGCATAGGTTTTTCAAGTACTGGAATGGTGTTATTAAAGCAATTTTAATTAACAGTTGTATTGGTAATATTAGACTTCCGTAGTCTAATAAGGAGAGTCGTCGTTTTCTTATTCCAGAGGTAGAGGTATTATACCTGACTCAACTTAAGACCATCGTGTTGAGAGGCTTATTCACGTTAAAAACTTCGTATGATCTGATGTTTTTCAGCTGGATTTAATAAGTTCTTTTGGAAAGAAAATGCAAGCTCATATAACATTGCCACTTTATCATGTTTCGAAATTACGAAGCAACTGGTTATCAGCAGCTATTCAGTCGTCAGAAATAGAAAAAAAAGTGGGAACATAATATAAAAAGTATTGGTTTATTTATAGGTAGAAAAATTTAATGACATAGATATTATATTTACATAAGACTCTAATAAAACAATTAGTTTTAAGTTCAAGTATAAAAAATGTTTTTTGAGTTTGGTAATATAATTGAAATTATGCTACCCATGTATTTATATATTAAACTGTTTTAGCACTTAAAGTTTGCTTTGTTCTGTCATGTTTTTACTTTCTATTTATATCTATAGTTTTCGTTTTAATACCAGAGCATAATCTTCATGATGAAAAAAAATTTTAATTTTCTATTTACATCAGTTCGATCTATGTAAAATTATTATAACTCTAATTTCAAAAGCAATATAATGTTTCTGTAGGCTTATTCAAAAATTTTATTTCAATATATATACCTGCATAGGTCTTTGGAAGAAGTGAGAATAAATATTTTATTTCCATTAAAATTCTAAGCTTTTTTCTTCAACTAAGTTCTATGTTAAGTTTAGTCGGATATAATGCCCTGAGTTACCTGTTACGCAAAAATTGAAAGATATAAACATGTTTTTATACTTCCTTATTTATTGTTTTAAAATAAACTATTTTTCGCATGCAATGCTAATATGCTGCATTGAGTATTATATGATTGTCTCTCACTGATATCGTTCAACGATATCAGGTAAACATTTTAAACTCGATAGAAAAAAATTGCAATGGTGATTAGTCTATATTTATTTTCACCAATATATCAACTCAGTTACATTTGAGGTAAAAAAATATAACATTTTCACAGCGTTTTTTGCTGCATTTTTATTATTGTAACCTTTATAATTGCCGACGCATCAATACAATACATTATATATTACAATGGGTAAAAAAAAAAAAAGACCAACTTTATTTTTGCAATAGAGTCGGTCATTTTTTTCTCTATCGAAAAATTAAAGTCAATGATGCATTCTCGTGATTAACGATCACGTGTCATCTCTTAACCCAATGAAAAATAATCATACGATAAGTTTTGAATGAATTAAATTGGTAGACTAAGGCAACTTGTTCGGGCTCTTGAGAAATAATGTGTAGTACACTGGATCCAGCAGCAAACTTTAATTATTAATTAATGACAACTGGGAAACCTAAAATCATTTGTAGTTATAGTGTCTCTCCACTGGCAAATCATGTTGTAGAAATGAACTGACCAGCTCAGTTGTCTAACTTATCAATTGACCATTGTTTAAAATTGGGAGATCATTGGTATGGTTTGGAGGCTTTTCTGCTACAAAAATATACAGCTGAAACAAATTAGAGATAAACAAACAAACAGGTCAGAATAATGCTTGATGGTGTGGTATGAGAATTTACCGGAGAATACACACCAACTCCGTCATTTGATTGTGTTTGCAACTAAAAGAGGTTTGGCTGTCATTATTTATCATTATTTGACATAAAAAAAGTGAAGAAAAAACCAACCTAGTAAACAACCATGGTTTTTAAGAAAGGCACACTTTTTATTTACATATTTTGTTGAACAAGGTAAAAAACATGATGTTTTACAAAAATGATTTCGTTGAAAAAGATAATTAAAAAAACTCTTGATCATATGAAATCCATGTTACCTCAATTTCTTTGATAATGTGAAGTCTAAATTCAAATATTGCCCTTAAAATAATAAGAATATCTTTATAATTATCTTGAATATGAGTGAAGTAAATAATTTATGCATTAAAACGCGTAAATAGAAAATGCCACTGTTTATGTAAAATCACTTAACTTTCAATATTATTTTTCATAATTAAGCAGCGATATTTAGGATCATGATATTAGCATTTAAGTTAAAAGTGTGATATCATTTAAATTTTTTACATCTCTCTCCCTCTGTATATATATATATATATATATATATATAAAGCAGTGCCTTTTATTCTCCTATTTTATGAATGTGACTTTCCGTTGTTACTTCTAATGAAAAAAGTATGATTTTGTTTTTCTCATGTATTAAGAAATATTCAATGGAATTTTGGGTTTCAGAAAATAAATTCTCAAATATAAACTCACGAGTTTTAAAGGAATACCAAATAATTAAAATTTTAAATCTCCATTGTAATTTAAAAAATGCAAATTTTTCACGTTAACATAAATTAGTTTTTGATAGATTCCCTTTTAAATTGAAGTTTTGACAGTTCCTTCTAATTTACTCATGGACACTCTCTAAATGACATTTCTGCAACATGAATAACCATCGTATAATGGATATATTTTACAAAATATAAAATAACTGCTATATTTCATGTGACGTATTATAATCAACGTATTTTATATGATGTATTACTTCACTACAAGAATTTATTGAACTAAGATATTTTTGTTTGATATTAAGAAAATTATTCCAATTACAACTAGCCACGCAAGTTCATATAAAAAATATTTATTTGAATTTCTATCAAAATTAATTAAATTACTAAAATTAATCACATTGTTAGTTTAATATTAATAAGCACAATTTTTTTATGAATTTTTCTTAATTTCTATTTTGTAATTTAGTTTGTTGAAATGCAAATTAAACACTTGTTTAAAAATTATCTTCATTCCAGCTAAGTGTTTATATTTTTTTCAAAGATAAAATAGTTACTGAGTAAAAAATTAATATTTTTGAGATATCCTTATAAGTTTTAAACGAGAGAAGAATAATTCTGTCATAAAAATACTGAGAGGTGAAAATAAATTTTTATGGCAAAACTCACATTTTTTAAAAATCTATTTTGAGTAAGCTACAAAACTTTTAGTGAATTTATGAAGATAGAACAGGAATATTATAAGGAAAAATCAATAAATAAACTATTTTTAGAGTTGTTAGATTATTTTCTGGTAAAATTTTTATTTTTCACGTCTAAATAGTATTTAATTTTTAATTTTGCTTTTATACTGCATAAAATTACTTAAATTAACAATATTTTATCCATTGTTAAGAATTTTACCAAGTACAATAATGTAAATAACTTTTCTGAAAATTGCAAATGATTTATTTTAATGTCAATCAAATGAATAAAAACTTACGTTTGGTAACCTTGAGATTTTAGTTTAATTTGAATGCAAAAAAGTTTTCTTTTAAAAAAAGTTCAGTGTTACGTATGTTCACTTTTATTTTAAAAAATCTAAACTAATTTCAACTCCCACTTCAATTGTGAATATGTGTAAAAATTAGAAATCCAATTTTAAGCAATGTCAAATTATTACTCAAGTGCAGAAAGAAACCGTAAAAGTGGCCAACACAACCCCTAAAAAATCTTTTCGTAAGAGATCTGTTGTTGTTAAAAAGATTGGAAAATCTCAATTTTAGTGACAAAGTAGCGATTATTCTATCAGATATTCATATTTGTTTTCTATTGATTGGAAACGAAATTTAGTGTTATGAAGAAGCCTGTAATGTTAGATTATTTCAGGTGTTATGATTCAAACCAAATGATGATTGCGCATGTTCAGCAAAATCATGCTTATTCACACATACACACACAACGATTTTAAAAATTTCAAAATATAATTTCCCTTAAACAATTAAAAATGACCTTTCATTTTTGCTTAAAAGGATTATATAGCCTTAATTGAAATTCAAATAATTTAAATTGCAATTTTTTAGATTTTTAATTTTATTGTGAGAAAGAATGATTAAAACCACCACACTATTTATAATTAAAAAAATGATACATTTTATCAACATATAACTGTTATCCTAAGATGTGTAATGCTTAATCATCCGTGTTTTGGTATCAAACTCTAGAAGGTTTCTGAGTGGTTAGAACAAGCTCTCAGAAACAATCCAGAGTTTGGTTTCTGAAAGGGTGTTCTATGAATAATAGTCCGTATTCAAATATTCCAAAGTAAAAATCCCAGTAAACTCCCAAATATTCACTTTGGTAAATATACTTGCAAATAAAAGAATTGTATTAGTTATCTCCCATTGTTCAACAGAGACTAAGCTCAAATTTCGCACCCTTTATTTCAAAAACTTAGTCTTACTACTAAGAGCCCAGCTTAAGTATTTTACCGATTACGAATAATGTATAATCTAACAGATCGAAAATATTGTAAAACTTCTTTCCGCATCTATTGTGAATTTACTTCATTAGAGGATCTTTCATAGATAATGAACACTATTTCTATGGTGCCAAGGAGAAAACTTGGAAATATTCCACGTGTTTAATATTGGCTTAAACTTCTTATCGCTATAAGAACTGTTATCTGTAGTCACATTAAGTTGTTGCCATTAGTTGTAGTAAATAGTATCAGTTTATGTGCTGTGATTGATAATTGCTAAAAAATTATTAAAATGGATTTTATAATACAATAAAATAAAGCATATAGTGAAAAATATTATAAAAAATAAAATTAATAATAAAATCATTGAACAAAATTTTTTATTCAAACATATATAATATCCACTTTTTTGAGCATATAGTCTTGAATTCGTTCCTAATCACAGTTGATAAATAGAGAACATGTATCTGCGGTGGCTTGGTTGATTAGGGTATCATTCTCATAATCGGAAGATAGTTAGTTCGAATCACGTCTTAACTCAAGATCCATTATGCTCATTAAAAGCAGTTGGGCCATGTTAAATGGGCCATAGTCGCGTGCAAGATCCTTTAATTGAAATATATCTGGATGTAGCAGGTCAAGTTATGAGTCTCCTGCTTAGTCACATCTTCTAAACTATGAAGATACCAGCCGGCCACTTCCTCGTGATGGATAGAACCCAACTATGGGCTAAGTACGTAAAAATGAATAATGTAGAGCTTAAGGGTGGGTGCTTGGGAGTTTTTCGGGTTTTCTCCCTTGCGACACATGTATCGACCCACTGTCTATGGAAAATTCTCCCGGAATACAATTACTTGGTAAATGTTAAAATTACTTTCAATGATCTTTAGCCATTAAGTCATTTTAGCAAGGAAGTTTCAGTCATTAAGTCGTGGTGTCAAGACGCATATAATGCAAAATAATTAAAAGAGGATTTTATAATCACCACCCATAATTTTTTAAATAGTCTTACTTTATAACTGTGCATGTAATAAATAAGAATTTATAATATAAGTTTTCATATATATATGATAAATCTATCTCATGCTTAAAAGCCGCTTTTAATACTAAAAATGTATTCAATTTTATGAAGAATTTTATACATTGAGCATGAAACATAATACATCTTATGATAATGGACTTGAAATTTATGCTCAAAATCAAACAGGTATTTGTTCGAGCCACTTTTTCTCATTTTAATAAAGCAAAGAAAAAAATTATCACTCATGTTGATGAAAATTTTATTCTTTTTTCCCATGACAAAATTCAAATATGTTTTGCAGCATTGCTCTGAACATCGTAATTATTTTACTTTAGCGCAAACCAGAGACTTGAGCCAGCATATTCGCTTTCAATTTCTAGAGAGAGAAATATTTTTCGAAAACTTTGGACAAAGTAAACAAATCTTCTAAGCGATGTGTATGAAAAAAAGTTATAACTAAACAACTAAATAATAATAATAATAATAATCTTTCACTCCCTCCATGAAAAGAACGGAAGCAATTTATCGCTACTTAAAAAGAAGGTGCGCTTCTTTTTTTACTTTATTTCTCAGAAATGAATTTTAAGCCTCTTCCAATATTTCATACACATTCTGAAACTAATCATAATTTCAAATATTCTCCGCGTCACTGACAAAAGGAGAAGCGCGCAAGATTCTGGATGAAAATAAGTAAACAAACAAAATACATTTTTAAGTAGATACCGACAACAAAAGCAAAATCTTTATCATTAGGATCATGGCCGACAACTTGTAAAACCCTTATTATTTAAATTCAGTTCCTTCTGCTCCACTCTATAAAACACCATCACTCTTATCAGTGAGAGTTGTATACGTTAAGGTCCTAAAAAGCAGCAGCGCCTCCGACGGCAGAACTTGTAATCTCCCTCCACGCGCAGATTATGCTACATATTGAATGCGAAAGCTCGTTTTCCTTATTTACTTAAAAACTCCTTGCTTGTGTGAAATATCTTCTGACTTCTTATTGGTCGATAGAGAAAAGGGATGTTCCTCTAGGCAGGGTTCCCTTTTGTGTTCCTTTTTTCTACCCTTCCATCGTTCTTACTCCTTTGTTTCATTTTTTATATGTGTATTATTTTTTTCGGGAAAAAAATTCCGGATTGAGTTCTCAGTGTGCTCATCAGAAATGCTTTTTGTGTTCTGGAGTTGTAACGTGTGAGGAGAGATACTCAAGGCGTCGATTCAGAGGGAGTAAAGTTTGGAGAGGAGAAAAATGTTTTAAAGGAGTTGAAGCATTATTCTCTGTCCTGGTATTGTCGCGAAAGTTAAAATAAATAGCTCTCTCACGCCGGGTGTTTCTCAGGCCTCCGATGTCTCCTTTTGCAACTCCTAACGGGACCATTATGGCTGTGCTGATCCTTGAGTACCCTCCGACTGCCTTCATTAATCAGCAATGAACAAAGAATAAGGCATTTGAAATGCAATTAAGTCTAGTTAAAGATTATGGCTACCAAACTATGATTGTGGTAACTTAAAATAAAAAAGCAAGATTTTTTTATATTAAATTATGTTTATATCAATCATTTTCCCCTTCAAGCACAAACCAATTGGATATATTCAATCACTTTATTTGCTATTACGGACGGTAAAAAATTCAATTTTTTCAATGATAAAGTACATCTGAATTACGATATAAAACTCTTACCCATTAGACTTAATCAAATGAAAATTATTCGACTCAACTTTAAATGTAGACAAGATTATTGAATAAATTAATATTGTAAAAAACGTTATGACTGGAAATCAATATGCTTTATTTGGTCTTCAAAAATGCTTTATTGCCATTTTGTAAACATTTAATTACAGTCAACATTACTAAAAGAATACATATTAATTACGATCAGACACATTAATTAATAAATTAATTTCATTCATAAAAGAGAAATAACATGATTAAGTATGCATTTAAATTTGCATTTAAAGTTTGATATAGACAGCTTTTCTTTCAGTGTATGAAATATTTATTTCTTCCATCATGATTTAAAAGATCCCCAAGCTTATCTTTTCATTATAAATTATATGAAATAAATATTTGAGATACATATCATGCCCAGTGATATAGTGGTAATTCTTTGCTCGATCAAGGCACAGGTCAGAGGTTCAATCCACACGCTGAGCAAGGTCGTCTCAGACTCCCCCCCCCCCTCAGCAGGTCAATAAATTTGAGTACCAAGCATGTTCGGGAACTAAACACTGAGGTTTTTGCATTAGTCTTACCACCTATGTGGGTCATATGGCTCGCAACCCTCGATCAAGGAAACAGATATGAGCATTGTAGGTCTTGACTTCAATGGGCCCCTGAGAGAGAAATAATCATGCATACTGGAATAAGACTACTATACTTATCGATTCTTGGCCAACTTAATTACCAGATCTCAACTAATGTTGCTGAAGTTTGTGCTATTTTAAAGAGGACCTTTTTTCAATACTTAATCAGAAAGTGAGCAAAGTTAAAGTAAGCAATTGAAAAACATATTTATAAAATTTTGAGCTACCAGAAATAGAGAGAAACATTAATTAGAAACACATCTCATGAAATCAAAAATAGTTCTATGATAATCTTTCGACTCTTAATGATTTTGATACCGACATCTGAAATCATATTAAGCACATTTCTGCTTTTTTTAATATAATGCGTCATATATCAATACATAATTCAAAATGCGATCAAAATTAATATTTGTTTCTCACAGCATCTTTTATACAATTTAAACCATCATTAATATTTTGATATTATGTTTATCATAGGGTGATAAGAAGTATAAGCTTAAAAAAATTGACATGTCCAGCATTATTTAACAGCATCTAAAATTTATTATAATTCAGACTGATAAAACACTTACAATAATTAATCAGTTATCTTTAAAGCAGATTATGTATTTTTGTATGACATGTAATTCCTAAACCTATTTTTAATACCTCATTATATGTTTATAAGTATTTTATATACATGTACACACACAAACACACACATGTATGTATATGTATGTTTCTTATATCTACAGAACATTGTATATTGTCTTAAAATATTGTACAATTGCATTTTGTCTATAATAATGAAAATTTTAACTCTAAAATCACCAATAAATTGAGACAGAATTTTTTCCTTTTTCAAAGTATGGATACAAATAATATTGACGCATCAAGATGCATTTTATTTTTGAGAGAAATCTATTTTATTTATAGGGGTAGTTATACATGCTTTATCAATAATTCAATCATTAGATTATAAACAAAAGAATAAAAAGCAATAATAGGGATTTTGATTGTAAATGATTTACATGTTGTGTGAAGCTAAACAAATTCGATTAGAATATAAATATTAAAAATACTGTCAATTGTTATAATAAGTAAGTTCAGGTGTATTTGTATAATAGAATATTGGTCTTTTTAAACTAATTAATGCTATTTAGTGATTTAAGCCTAATTATCATCAAACAACTCATGATTTGTAACCACAATAATTTGATAAGGTTAACTAAAAAGGGACTTATAAAGAAGTTTCCTTTTCCTAGCACAATAGGGAGTTGACACTATCGCATTTAGCATCTATTGGGTTACTCATTATTTAAATTAAATAAAAGTAGGCTAAATTATCAATCAATATGAACTAAACTGTTTGGAGGAGCTGCTCTATATGCTCTATAAAAATGTAATTCTATTCCTTTAGCGGGATAGCACGAAGAGAATAATTTATAACCAATACGTGTTATGACGAATTAGAATACGTATCACTTGAAGTCTATCTAAATCCCTTACATTGAGAGCCAGTAGAGAATTATCTAAGACCAGTACGCGCTATGAGAGAATTGAATACTTAGAGTCTGTCTTAATACTTGTCTCAGATCTTCTTTCGCAAATGGAGCAGCTTGTCCTTATCAGACCTTGCGCCATAAAACCCAACCAACCATCTTCCTTCGCAAAGGAAAAAACACGTCTTGATAGATGTGCAGGGATATAATAGAAACTCATCTCTTCATAATTAATAGGTATTCAACATGAGATATTCTAAATGACACGACTCATTTTAAGAACACAATTCAAACATTAGACTGGGTTGGTGGCACTTAAAGTAAAGTTTGACGGTTAATATATTTATTCCCAAACACGTGTGTTTGATTTCGCATTTCTATTGAAATTCAGCACTTGACTGACGCGTTCTTGGTTTCGACAGAAATTCCAATTGCTTGAACTCTAAAAGTGCCACTTTTGTAAGACAGAAGTACTCAAAGAGTAAGGTGGGACTAAGCATATTAAAATAGTATTGATTTTAATATAAGCAATCTTAAATAGTTAGTTAACGAAAATATATTAATTTATTTAATTTTCTAAATGTTCTAATCTAAAACTTAGAAGAACGTTAATTATTGGGATTATATATATATATATATATATATATATATATATATATATATATATATATATATGTATATAATTTTAATTTTCATTTTTTTCACTAGATCTTATTGAATACCGATGAAAGTTAAAACAAGAATTTGATAAAGTATTTAATAAATA
>JAPDSC010073383.1:49468-97791 GCA_026290005.1 Latrodectus geometricus | reverse complement strand
TTTTTTTCCAGCTACCTTTGCAGTGTTTTCCCCACTTTTTTAATTTATGACCAAAAGTATGCTCCCCCTCTGCATCTGACGTCCCCCCCTACATCATCTCAAGTAGCTGAGCACTACCGGTCGTCGTGATTTCATGAATTTTTTCCCCTTCCTGGTATCCATGGTAACGAGATTTTAAAGAAGAACTCGGAAATAATAACGCCAAAAAATATAGGGGAAAAAAAAGGGAAAAGAAGAATCCTCACAACACATATACAAAAAAGCTCGTACCTAATTACTTACGTCAAAAGAAAGATTTTTCATTCGCCTTGGAGTCCTCGAGAGGTCGCAGCATTAGACGATATCTTTCTAAGGGGGTAGTGAGCCCCATCCAAGCCCCAATTTTTTTATTTTTAGAGAAGAAAACTGCCCTTAAGAGAAAGAAAAGAGAAGGAAAGGATAGTCATGGTAGATGGGGGGAAAATGCTCACAAAATCCCAAGTTATTAAAAGTGCGGTAGCCGATCGACAACTTTGACGTTTTTCTCATTTTTTTATTTATATATTATTCTTCTCTTAAAACTATTTCTTCCCATTTTTTTTTCCCTTTATTCTATTCTCGCTCAGAAATTCATATATCTATATATATACATCGGTTGCTATAGTTACAAGAGCAAAGATATGCATGCCAGCTCCACCCTATCTACCAGTAACAGAAAGAAAACGATAGACAGATCGAGAGATGCAAGAGATAGCGAGACAAAAAAAAATAATTCGTAAGGGGTGGGAGAATGTCGAAGACACGAGCAAAAATCATCGAGAGAAAAGAAGGGGGTAGGGGACGAAAGCTTTGATCAATTCTTTAACTCCCCCTTCGGCGCGAATTTTTTTTTAAATATCTATATTATTTTTTTACAAATCTTTTTTTGAAATCGTAATAACCACTCAAGAACGGTACTGGGTCTCCATCTTGGGATGTTGAGAACTTAGAGCACGTGGGACGCGTATCTCTCGTGGAAGCTCAGAAAAGAATTTTGAGAAATAAAAAGCGTACGACCAAAGGTTAGTTGAAATTTTTTCTCTGCATTGCTCTTTGTTGAAAGGCAATAGAAAAGTTTTTTTATGTGCATATAAAGGGGTTTTTATACATAAACGCATGCACTGAAATAGTTCACGAAAGAAGAATGTTAATTAAGGATTTAAAGGAGAAACTCTGCTTTCGTATAAATATATTTTTTTAAGATTTATTCCCCTAGTAATTGAAAACATTTCATCGGTTTCTGCAAAAACTTGTCCTTAAATTTTTTTATTCAAAAATAATAATTTTAATTCAAAATTTTTATAAAGTAGAAAACTTTATTCCTACCAATTTACACCTTTTGAATAAAATGTGCATTTTATTATTTTATTTTCAGAGAAAATATAATTTTTTATATTTATGTATGTATGTATGTATGTATGTATGTATGTATGTATGTATGTATGTATTTATATTTATATATATGGCAGTAAATTCAAACAGAAGTAAATACTTAATCTCTAGTAGCTGTAATTAAAATATTTTTTTTATTTAATTTAAATATTAATATGAAGTAAAAATATGAACAAACAACAAGCAAGTTTTTCGTACAACAGCATAGAAATTATTTTTATTTTAAGGTTTAAGAAGCTGTATATAATAAGTTAACGATCACCTTTCATTCGAAAATACACATCATATTAAAAATACATAGATAAAAATTATAGCATCGCATTAATAAAGAACACGTGATTATAAACTTGCCAAACATTATTCTTTAATAATAAATATATTGTTAGATATGAGTTTTATTTTTAGCTGAGATTTTTAACATTGACTAAAATGAGCAAAAAGCATGAAATGAAAAACCATGTTTTGTTGAAAATTTTATGTTGACAATTATATATAAATAGGAGAAAATTAATAATTTGATTCCATACTGTAAATGATTACACAAGCATGTTTATTATTCCTTTAAATATGTATGTAAATGTACAAGAGGGTCTACGAAGACGTGAATTAAAAATAAAAAGAATAATATGCATTTTATTCAGTTGGTATAAAAATTTAACCTACGTTTTTGATTCCTAATGAAACAATACCTAAAGAAACCATGTTTAGAAATTTTTGAAAATTCTTAAAAATTTTTTATTTTGGTATTTTAATCTACCAATCTTGTAGCATAGGAATAGGTTTAGTGCAATGATAAGATCAGATACCTAATGAGAAGACTCTGCAAAGTTAGAGTACATAAGTTCAATCCTAGGCATTGTATAGCAGTGGGAGACAGATCCGACATTCCTGTTTCTGCATGCACTTTTGGAATGCGTGCTAGGGAATTTTCTGAATTTCTTTTTCTTTAAGATGCATAAATGTCCCTCACTATCTAAGCAAAAACTTTTGTGAAGAAAATTCTGAGTATCTATTGTATGAAGGCAAACATTCTATGGATTTAAGTGAAACCTTACAGTAAATTTTAGCTTTTGAGCTGTTAATTATGAAGTTGAAGCATTTACTTCTATCATATTGGAATATTAACAGTTATAAGGACATTTTTATATAGTATATTATATAGATATTAGAAAAAATATTTAATATATAAGAATTGCATTTTACTTTACTGGGGGTCCAAACTCTAGCGATAAGTAAGAGTTTTATTGATAAATATATTATTGATTTAATTTATTTGCAATGAAATGTTATGAAGTATTAAAATGAATGTTCTTTTCTTTCAGTGAAATTATTAACAAAGCCATCTAAAGTTATTTGATTTTTCCTTTAAAGCTAGTTTGTTTCATAACTAGCATATTGCTAAAATCTTACTGATTCAATAAAATGTGTTCCTCATGATCTTTCCTATAGAGACAGAGGAATTAATATATATTGCAACAAGTAAAAATAAAATAATTAAACTTGTAGCTAATGTTGAGAAAGAAAGCATTTGTTTTTTTTAATTGTTTTTCTTATTAAATGCTTTTTTTTTTTAATTTTAATCACAAGAAAATGCTAATAATTTTTATATCATCATAAACATGGAATTTACTAAATTATATCCATTATGATAAGTTTTTATCATTTGTTTTTTTAAGTATTAAATTAAATAAAAAATTTTTAAAATAATATTTTCTGTAAAATATTGTAATAAATATAATTACTTACTGTTTCATTTAGAATCAAGCAAATTTAGTTAGCATTTTACTTACTCATAATTTAAGACATTAACGAGAAATAGAATAACAGTAGAGTTAAAACAGAAGCCATCAATTTAGGAAAGGTTTAAAATACCATAAAATCAAATATTTTCAGTATAAAATCGTTTTAAAAATTCATTCAACTCTACATATACTTTTATTGATTAGGTTGTCTTAGGATAGGATATTGCGATACTTTCTGCAATTTCTGTTCCTAGTAGAGTAGTAATCTAAATCAGCTATCGTTGGCATGTGAGGCTGTTGACACCTGAGTTGGATACCCATTTCTTAATATCCATTAATATATAATATACAAATATAAAGGGACATCTTACGAAAATTTAAATGCGTTCTCAGAAAGACGTTTTCTTGTATTTTCAAATAATACTGGAGCTTGATTATCTCAGGTCGCCTTCCTAATATACATTTTTCTTTTCATGGTGGACCTACAGTAGTGCTTCCCTCTTACTACTTATTTACTTTGGCGATATCAATTTTTGAAGATTATTATTATAAAAATGTAGTAAAATGAATGGGAAAATACAGAAAACTATTGTGCAGAACTTCTTTAATGATTTATTGCTTGATACTGCAAAAAGATTAATTATTTTAACTATTATATCCTAAATATAGTTTGTGTAATTACTTTCAATATTATATCTTGAAAATTCCCCTTTTACTAAATATAAATAGTGATTAAAATTAATAGTGATTAAATTTTATAAATAGAAACTATTCCTTTTTCCAATGGCGGGCACTGGGTGATTGATACTTCGCTCCAACAAAGCCAGAAATTGCTATTTATTTAGCATTACTTGGCGTTACCAAGTAACGCTAAATGAATAGCAATGAAGACCAATTTATAGAGGCGCGTAGGTTTACCCACGCAACACCACCACAAACTCGTTTATAGGGTGGGCCACATTCATACATCATCTCAGGAGAAAGAATAAAAAAGCACAGAAAAAAATCTGTCCAAGCCTGAACGGGGTTTCGAACCCGGAACCAATAGCCTAGGAATCAGGAACACTAACGACTGAGCCATCACCCAGCCATGAACACAAACTTTAGATAACTTAAAATAAATTTTAATTAATTTGGTTTGTACATTCAAAATTCAAGTAATTTGTACATTTGTATTGAAATGAAAGTAAGATCATAGAGAGTATTTTAAGCTTTATTTGTAATTACATACTAAGATATAAAAAATAACTGTAAAATATATAATCAAAACATTTTTTTTTAAATTTTTCACAGATATAATTTTTCATATTAATTTTTAGCATTCAAATAAATTCATAATAATAAATTTTCTCGCGAAAAAAAGTCCAATTATATTTACCTTTCAAATATTTTTCGGGATTTTTAAAATTTGACAAGAAACTGTAACTTTAACTGGAAACTATTTCCGGCACTATGAGAAATAATATTCTTGTTCACTTTACGGCGTTATTACTTATAATTCGTGAGTGGAGTTCTTAAAGATATTTTACACAACCAGTATATGAATAAAAAATTAACTTTTCCGACTTTCAAATAGGAAAATTTTCCCAGTCAAATTCCTTATAAATATGAAACATACATTACCCAAAGTAGCGACAGAATATTTTAATATTTCCAGGATTAAAACTGATCAAATCCTGAGAAATAGCAATTCTCATGCCGAGCACAAATTTATTCGCCTCGTTCATTTCGATGCAGTAACGAAACGGCAACAAAATAGAATGACTGCAATATACAGCTGAAGGAAATGAGACCTCTTAGAAAACTGGTACATTTGAGTTCATTTATCGGTACTCTTTAAGAATAGAGTGAGTAAAAAATAAATCAAAACAAAACAAAAAAAGGGGGGAAGAAGCGAAATGAAAGAGAATTATAAAATCCTCAGTGTTTGCTGCTCAGAGAGAAGTGCAAGGGGGGTGAATAAAAGTTTGCAAAAATAGTCTCTTTATAAAACCCGGGCATGTTACATTCCGTCATTACATATTCAATGCTTAACGCGAGACATTGAGAGATTTCGGTGCATTGCAAGAATAAGGAATGATTTTCTGAGCAGACGTATTTAAAAATTCCTGGCTCCCCGGGGTGTGTTCTAAACGCCGAAAAAAATGCTCGAGATAAAAAAAAATAAGAGCGGGCTTCAATGAGAAAAGAGGGAAAAAAATAAAAGGGGGCATTAAGAACAAGGAAGCCGAGAATAAGAGTAAGAAGTGGTGGGGGAGGGGGTCGAAAGAGAATTAAACCGACATCGAACGAAATAGATGAAGAGAGGAACGAATATATTCTCGTGGAATACGAAAAAGAACGCCCCATCAGATTTTTTTTTATTCTAAACTGTGAGGGGGAGGTCGCATTTTTTTCACTGTCTACCTTGCTTCGTTAGGCGGCCTAGGTTAAGGAGTGATGGAAAAAGAGAGAAAGAAATCATTAGTTCTTTCTCTGACAGTCCCTGGATGCTCGCTAGCATCTTTTAACTACATGTATGCGGTAACCCTATAGCCTGTCGTGTGCTTTCGTTTTCTCCTTTTATCTGGAACGAAGGGTTTTTTGCTTGGCGACGTTGTCGCTTGTTTTCCTTTCATCGCATCCTTGTTTGATTAGGATCGCGTGTTTCTTTGGCCTCGTTAAAGTATGAGGAGTTTAAAAACATTTTTTTAAGTTTGTAAAATTTTTATTTATATTTACAACTATTTCAATCATGGACTAAAAAATAATTTTTCATAAATAAAATAGTTTATGCAAAATAAAATATTTATTTACATAACTCGATAAGCTTTTCTTAATTAATTTGAAAATAAGAATATTCACTGAGAATTGTTATTATTGCAATACGAATCCTTAGTACTTTATTAGAAGTCAATAGGTTACTCTTTGAGATATACATTAATCTACCAAAGCTTTGATCTTTTAAAAAAATTAAATTTTTTTTCATAGCAGCTGTATTAAATAAAATAAAAAAAGTAGTAAGTTTAAGCATAGGAAATTTAAATTTGTTCATTTTTGGAAGAACAATAAAATTGATCAAGTGGCTAGCCATGAATAATAGATTTATCTAAAATATCTGATAAAAATTAATTCTAAAACAATTTGGTAAGAAATTATTTATTTTGAATCAAAAGGGTATCCGTAAATTGTTATTTAGTTAAGAACTAAATAATATATTTTTTTATACTAAATAATATATTATATATAAATGTATAATAATTAATGTATATAAATGTATAATATATAAATGTATAATATATATAATAAAAAATAAATAAATAAATAAAAAATAAAAAACATAATAAAAAAAATAAAAATAAATAAATGTATAATAATAAAAAATAAAATAAATAAATAATATATTATATATAAAATAAATAATATAACTCGAAACAGTTTATGTGAATTAAATCAAATAATGGCTTAAGATTAAATTCAAATTCCCACAATTTATTCCTTATAAATTGTGTTCAAATTCAAATTCCCACAATTTATTCCTTATAAATTGTGGGAATTTGAATTTAATCTTAAGCCATTATTTGATTTAATTCACATAAACTGTTTCGAGTTATATTGATAAAAAGTAAATAGAAGAAAACATTTAGTACAGCGTTCTACAAAGTGTTGATTCCTAATCAAAATCTAATTGTTCAACATAATCTGCCATAAATAATCTATAAATTAAAAAAAGAATTTATGAAAAAAGAATTATTTTTTTTTATTATTAATAAAGCTATTACAGTTTACGTAAGTAATGCCAATATAATAACAGAAACCAAGATCGAAATATAAAATAGACATTTTTCCTAGACAATAGACTATTCTGTTGTTGCAAGTCACAAAACCCAGAAAACCCCAAGCATCCTTAAGGCAAATAAATATGGAAAGAGCTTAAACGCAAAATCTATTTCCCGTTTCTTAGTGGTGGCGGGTATCGAACTCAGCATCATCTACTTTAAAAAGTGTGGACCTACCATATGCCATAATGTGCTTGTTTATTTGCATATTTACACAGTATTTTTAAGGCATAAACTCACGCAATAATTAGATGCAATAATTCTTGTGTCTAAGAGATAATATAATTATTGTGTTTATGATGCTGAAAATTAATTACTTAATTTATGAAATAGATAAAATTATTAGATAAAATTTAATACTTCTCAGTGGCAACCACTTCCAAAAGTTATTATAAGATTTTAATATTAACCCTTTATGTACATATGAGGAGTGAGACTCGTCATCTGCTTAATTTATTACAATACAATCTTCAAATAAATTCAGTACTCAAAGGGTTAAGGTCTTCCAAAGGTACATTTTATATGGCTCCATGGTTACGTATCACAATTGAGAAAACACTTAGAACATACCCGCACCACCCATCGTGTAAAATTTCCATACAGAAAGCAATAATAATTACCCATCTCTCGTTGTTCAACAATGCTAGAATCGAATAAAGGACTTTCTGCACTGATGAATGCGTTCTGCTATTAACCCGCAGAGAGCCCTTACACATCATCGATCAATGCTACAAGAAACCCCTCTAAAATGTAAAGGGAATCTAGGTTTCTTTATTAATAATGAACTTTGACATCTCTGAAGGAATTACAAATACTAATCTTAATATTATATTGGAAAAGGATCAGAAATGAAACCATTCATAATTGATATTTTCTGATACAGTTTCAAAAGTCTAAGTTCCTTCCTCTAATTTAGAGTGATATTTGTTGAAATTACATGTCGCGCGCGCGTTCAGTATATATGCAGATAAAAATAACTATTTTACTTTCTATATAGCTGAATGTTAAACCTTATTTCGTAAAATACTATTTCTTCAGACAGTCAGACATCTCAACTTTAGGAATTTGATTTAAATAAGAATATATATATATATTTTTTTTTTGAATACTTTCGCAGCCATTGGTGTTTATTTACATCATCATTCTATACTACAATAATGTGCAAAACTTAAACAACAGGTGGTTTTTCTGCCATAACTCCTCGAGAAATCATCTAAGGATCATGAAATTCAAGCATGAGACACATCATTTTGTACTTAAAGGATGACGAAAGTATTGTTGCACAAAAATGAATACAATGCATACGGTGTGGAATCAAACAAAAATAGGCTTTATTGAACTCACAGTATCCTTGCACAAGATCATCTGTCCAAGAGGAACAATAACAAACAGGTGTTCCTTAGTATGGGGTATGCCCTCCCATTTCTACAATGGTTGCTTTGCACCATCTCCCCATACTCAGCACCAGATTGTCCAGCAGTTCTTGCGGTAAGAGTGCCCATTCCTCAATCAGCATCTGTTTCAGTTGCTGCGTGTTCCCTGGGGGATGCAATCGTGCCGCAATGCGTCTCCCAAAAGCATCCCACACATAATCTATGGGATTTAAATCAGGGGAGTACGCTGGCAAATCCATTCGGGTGATGTCTTCATTTTCCAGTAGCTGCTGAACAGTATGAGTCCAATGTGGCAGTGCATTGTCATCCATAAAAATTAAATCTCTTCTAGTGGCACCTCGGAACAGACGCACATGGGAAAGGGTTACCTCCTGACAATAGCGATCTGCGGTTACAGAACCTCTGTCGAAAACGTGGAGCTCAGTCCGCTCGTTCAGCATAATACCTTCCCAGACGAGAACTCCAGGACCACCAAAACGGTCTCTTTCCGTTATGTTACTGGGATGAAACCATGTCCCAACCTTTCTCAATCAATTGGTGTTGAGAATCGCTTGTCGCACTGAAATGACTCTCATCTGTGAAGAGGACGCGACTCCATCATTGATCAGATGTCCAGTTTTTGTGTTCTTTCCATCACTCTAAACGGTGCAATCGATCGCGAGCTGTCAACGAAATGGAGCATTCATAACGGTGGGCGAATAGACCACTTTTGTGAAGGTTCCTGGTAACAGTAAACCACGACACTTATCACCCTGTTGCTATACACAGTTGTTGAGCAATGGCACTTGCTGACTGGTTTCGGGTTTTTTTCGCCTGCAGGACGATATAGCGGTCATCCACTGCAGTTGTTTTCCTGGGGCGGCCACCACCAACCTTTCGAACAGCTGTACCTGTTGTTCTGAAGGCTTTCCAAGTCAGCGAAACTGCACTTGTTGATGAATGTTGATTCTGAACTCTTCATCTACACTGGTCACACTACGCCCCTCCTCCAGTTTTCCAATCACTCTTCCAATTGTGAAATCCTCCAGGTGATTTCTTCTAGCTATATTTCATGGACATACTCACTTGCACTTAAAACGAAAGTCTTTATTTTCTCCTCCATCCTTCCTTTTATTGTAGGCTTGAACTGCATGGTTTGCATACACACGCCGAACACACGTGTTTTGCATACACACGTCACATCTGACGTTTTGCCACTGATATTTGCATGCGCATGACCTTTTTACTGAACTACGATTTCGTTGCACTGATCGCAAGAACTCCTTTTATACAATTTCATGGCTATTTGCTTAAAATTTATATTGTTGCTTAAGTTTTGCACACCAGTTTATGTTATGCATTGATGAGCGGCATATTTCCCTACACCTAGACCTGAATAGGACTCTACCAAATAGATGGAAGCTTCTGGGTGGGAGTCTTTGCAATGTAGAAGCTGTAACCAAGCAGAAAACGCCTACAATATTTGACTAGCAACCCCAAACGTATCATTCCACTTGGAGGACATCCCAAACAAAATATATTCAAAGTAACCCAGATGTCTTTAGTGAACACGATGGATCTTCGATTAAATTGAAGTTTGAATTCATTACCATCCGACTACAAAGATGGAAGTTGGATCGTTCTTATTATCCCTCAGAAGGTAGTCAGTTTAAATCCCGGTTTAACCGAAGATCCACCGTGTTCACTAAAAGCAGTTGAATAGGTCTAAAAATCCTCTAATGAAATGACATTTCTGAGGGTAGTCAGTCAAGTATTAGGAATTTTTCACTTAGTCCCTACTCTAAATTATGAAGACTCCTACCTGGCTACTTCCGGCTAACTGGTAAAGCCCAACTCTGCGCTAAGTGCAGGAAAGTATGTAGATGCGACAACTACCTTTGACAATGAGAACAACGTTCTAACCAATCTGGCCACCATTGACTTAAAAAATTCTGTGTATTACAAATATGATATAAATCACTTGTTAGGCATTTGTAAATTATTTTATTTGGTTACTTGTGAATGATCTAATATTTTTGAATTTATACTTCTAACATCAACTACATATTTTTTGAATGTTAGGAGTAAAAGCCTTATTATACCATTTTCAATAATTTGTATTAAAATCATTATAAATTTATTGAATACTTTTTTTAACATAAAACATTTGAAAATTATTTTTCAATTTTTCAAAAAATAAGATTAATATGAAATGATATCATCAAATAAGTCATAAATATATTGATTTGTATAAAAATATAAATAAATAAAAATGTTTTCAAAGCATGATTTATTTGAAAAAATTAGTTTAAAATTACCCTTCTTACGTCATCATTTGAACAGATTTGGATTGGAAGAATGAGATGTCTTCTGCCCAATCGTATCATGATATGAGCATCCGTGATGCATAAATTAACTCCTTCACCGACATTCTGGCACTGAAACGAAAGCAAAAAGTCAAAACATATCGAGCCCTGAAGATATATATTAAATAAATCATTCCGAGCTAAAAAGTACCAAAAAAATAATTTTTAGGTAACTGTTCATCTGCTACTCCAAATTGGCGAATTAGGACGTACACACAGACACTCGGACGTCTTTGGCACTAGATAAAGAGTCTGAAGCCAGTGGGGCGAAGCACATCAACAACAACAAACATCGGAGCTCTCCTGCTGTGAAAGTACATAATGAGAGAGAGTACGTTTCGGCCCATTTAAAGTTTACTTCATGGACTATGAAAATGCTTCGTTCTCAATCTTATTTGTTAGGTTTTCCTCTGCTTATGAAAGCTGTTTACATTTTTCTCTTCTTTTTTATGTGCCGTAATATATCAAGAAGAAAATTTGATCTACTCCTTGCCATATAAGCGAAGGATCTCTTCTGCTTTTTAGCTTGTACTTAGAGACCAACTTTTTCATCGCGCGCATTTTTTTTTTCTTTTCTTGTAACTTTGTTTCTTATGCACATTATGTGCTATTTTAATTCTGTTATTGTACTTTCTTATAAATTTTTTCAACTTGTAAAGTAAATTGAATCTCACTTGAGAGCGACGACATTATGCAAGAAGCAGTGAAAAACTCACTTTGAAAGGTTAAAATTTAAATTGCTGATACTTTAAAAATAAATGAAAATTTTCCTTTGGAAACACATTTCTGTGTTGGGAAAAATGCCAATTCTGCTTTAAGTTCATTGCATTTTCAATAAATAATTAGGAATTCTTATAATTTTCCAATATTAACTTGATTTTAATCATTAGGTATGAAAATGCACTTTGGTGATAAATCTTGAAACATTATTTTCTTTGGTATACATTTGCAATATTTATAAATATTGAAAATAATTAGGTAGATTTTCGATCAGCATAAATATATTTGGATTTTATTTTCATTTTTTTCTTTCACTAAAATAACCCTTAAATAAACATTAAAAACTTGAATTCACCAACAAATCTGAAGGCTTTTTCTGTTTCTAGTGTTATAAAGAAATTTAATGAGAAAATATTATAAGAATTACAATTCATAATATCAATGTTAACAAAAATTATTTCACATTTTGAGTGCATTATTTCACACCCTGAGCAACTCAGTTACCTACAAATCTTCTTTCAAAAAGTAGTTAATGTAGCGCGCGTTTAAAAATAGTATTGAAGAGTTTTATAGAGATTATAAAATATATAATTAAACATATACTTTCAGAGGCATATTAAAAATAACTTCAATATAGCATAATACCTAAAACTGGCTTAGTTGTAAAATTCTTAATCTAAATACTTTAAATGTTTGGTAATGGTTATCCAATAAATTGCATTTCTGATCTAAAAACTGGTTTGAATGCATGGAATAAACTTGAGAACATAAATTCAGACTCTTTTTAAGCTTGCTTATATACTGGTAGGAAAAGAGTGGCATACTTCTTAAATATAATTTTTAAAACATACGTATTAATATAACTAAAAGACTTAAATAGCAGAAGGTCATTACTTTGTTGATTATTTGTGCACTTTTATAATTGGAATTTCTACATTTACATTTAACATTTTATTGAAAATTATTATATTCAATGATCATCTGTCAAAGAGGATAAATAATTTATAAGGAACTACTAAATCAATCAAGATTTTAATGTCAAATTTTCGAAACATATTTTAAATAATTTTTTTGATGATGCATGGATTCTAGATATATAAATTTATAAGAGCTTTCAACATTTCTAGTATTTTGAAAATTGAGCTCTAAAATAAACAACTAAAAGCTCCCTCCGAATTAAAATCGCTACTAAACAAAATTATATTGGATTGAAATATATAAAAGGTCTGGCAGGTTGATTTAATATTCGACAGTCAAATGTGGTCATATTAACAATAAAATTGTTATAAAAACCAGATTCTTACTTTTTCCATTTTATTGTACTCTTTTTGAACTTTGAGAAAATTACTAAGCGAATTTTACTGTTTTTGATTACCAAGCCTAAAAATTAATTCCAAATATATCATAAAAAAGTATTTGATTTCATTAAATAAATTAATATCAACCGCATGTAATAAAAATAACCAAAAAATATCGTTCTTCATTTTTTAAATGAAATTCAAGCACTTAACAATGATCAAAACTATTGCTTGTAATAATTATACAAAAATTAAAGATGAAACATCATTGACTAAATTTAAGCAATTGAGAAAACCTTTGTCATAACGAAATTTTACTTGTAATTTTATAGTGGACTTATTATGAAGAATAATAAATTAATAATGACAGAGAAAATGATCTGCCATAAGCTTTATTTTCATTGACTTGAAAATCAGTCTGAAAAACTCTTTTCAGAGAATTGTACTTAACAAATACAGATATAAAATTTTAAAGGCTAAAATTGATTAATATAAACCCAATGGAACATTTGAAATTTTAAAATAATAACATTAAATGAATATGCTGATTTTTATCCATCTACCTAAATGTAAATAATGTAAATATTCTGAAAAAAGTATATTATTCAATAGAAAAAATATTTGAATTTTTTTGGATTTTTTAATGATAAGAAATAATCCAAAAAAATGCCTTCATTTTTATATTTAAAAATGTATATTTTAGCATAATTAAAGCATTTTGAAATTACAGTCCGTTTTTTCGAACGTGTGGTTATTATTGAATTGAAACAATTGAGTAATTTTTGATACTCAAAAAATATTTTCACCCAAAGGTTACAAAATTGCTTTTTTTATTTGTTACAATGACTCAAAATTGAAATAATTTCAAGGTTTGCTCAATAATCTCAATAACTACGGGACATATTTTAATGAATTTGTTTTGAACATAGCTGGTTACAATGCAACAATAATCAATTATCTCATAATTATGCGTAGTACTCTTGAAGCTAAAAGCCATGAATATAGAATATCGCAAAAATTGGTTGAAATATGATATGTGATATACAGGTCTCACAAAGGGTTTTCATACCATAAATTACATAGTTTATGTGTGTAACAATTGATTTCCTTATTCTATTTACAAGTTATTTATAAGATTTGGATAAATGTTATTTACAAGAATGCTGTTACAAGAGCAAAAATATTAGCAAAAGCAATGCTATTTACGAGATCTGAATGCTTAGATTATCACTTAGTGGTAGTATAAAACTCTTTAGAACCAAAGGTCTAAGGTTTTATCCCAGTCACTGTTGAACAGCAGCAGATAGATATGAGCTTCTGTTTGAATTAGCATGTAGAAGCGTAATATCTATCTGCTGTCTGTCTTAAAATTGAGAAGTTTATTGTGTTCCTTGTATTCCAAAATATGAATATAGATCACCATCCATGTAAATTTCTCCCAGAAGATAATTTTCGCTCTACTTATTAAAATTCCTTGCAGCTTTAACTGTCTATTAAGTGGTGTCAAAAGCAATCTCAAGGAGATGTTGCAAGGCTCAGTTTTTTGTCAAAGACTGTAGGGTTGAAATATGTACATTTGTCTGGTTCACACAACCGAAGAGTATCTTCACTTTCCTGAAAATCATACTCCAAAGAAGTTTCATATGTGTTGCATCTATTCAACTGAAATCAGACCTCAGTGATCCACTAATAAGGAAACTAAAGGGACTCATAGTATCCTTTCAAA
Source organism: Latrodectus geometricus (assembly GCA_026290005.1). Taxonomy (NCBI): domain Eukaryota; kingdom Metazoa; phylum Arthropoda; class Arachnida; order Araneae; family Theridiidae; genus Latrodectus; species Latrodectus geometricus. The sequence continues at coordinate 83,338 of JAPDSC010073383.1, read as the reverse complement.
CTTCACATCAATTGAATTTCCTCTTCTCATGATGGCTTGCGAATTTTATCTAACAGAATGCTTGTTCAACCTATCAAATTTCAATTGAAGTAATTGTGAATTTTTAGGCTAATAAGAGAAAGATTTCTAGTGCTTTTCATCTGCATGCATTAATGATTCAATTGAATTGGAAATCATCAACTAAGAGAAAAGTCATCCCTTGATTTATGCTCCAATTTACATGACTTGCTATACCTTGTTAAGGAACTTTTATTGACAAAAATAAGCTAGCTACAAACGTTCTCTCTCTCTCTCTCTCTCTCTCTCTCTTTTTTTTTTTTTTTTTTTGCAAGTACCTCTATTTTTTAAAGATTTTTAGAAAGACTAAACCTTGAAATTTTGTATTTGTACCTAGATTGATATTAAGAAAGAAATGAGAAGCCTTAGTAAACTTATTATGGCTCATTTCAATTTATATACTGTGATCTTCTTTCTTTGACTGCTAATTCTTCGAAGAACTGGATAACATTTTGCGTCTGTGCACTTAATATCTTGAGGTTGCTTAAGTAAAATGGTCTCGGCGATGAGAATTTCGTTAAATCTGCAGTTGAGAGTGGTCTGGTTTCATCCTCTTCATACTTCGCAGTCTAATTTCACGATTTAAATGCTGTTGCTTACTCAGAGCTTTATGGGAATTGAACAGACAGATCCAAAGGCGCTAAGAAACTCAGGTATATGAATAAATGAAATGCTGGTTTTATTACTTTTTGCACACCCATCACTTTGATTTACACCCATCACTTTGATACTATGATTCTTAAAACAGAAAATTTTCATAAAGATTTACAAATAAAAAGCGTTACAATAGATTCATATAAAATGGACGATATCCTTGCCATTTACAATTGGCTTAAATAAAGTATTTAAGTTTTTCGTCAATTTCAGCAATGGACAGTTGTCATCTGGAGTAAGTTATTATAATGCTTCGCACAAGAAGGAGGAATGCAAAACTTACATTTTTACCTTCGATAGATGGTTAACTGCTCCTTAGCAGGACGGTGATTTATAGTATCTCAGTTCACATGGCTGTTCATGTTGATCGAGATTTTATGAGTCTACAAAATGTGGAATCATAAGTTTCACGATTATGAAATATCAGGTGGACATGAGAATCACTGACATCTGCAAAGATATGTATTCTGCTTTCATGGTCTTAATAGGTCGTATTGACATGTCATGAACCATGATTGAAGAAATGAGATCGTATATAAGGAAAAAAATAGCTGCATTATTAGATAAATGACATTTGCTGCTATATTCATGGGAACAATGAATTCTTCTATTCTTGGCACTATTTCAAAGAAAAGAAACCATTTAGTAACAAACGATAAGTCTAGATGCAGGAATGACATTATATTATGCTTTCAAACACAAAGTCCGTGTCTGTTGATGGCCTCATGATAGTTAAGCTTTCGTTGTGTTTTGAGTGCGTCCTTTGCTCTATCCTTTATACAAGATTTACGAAACCATACGCTTTTATAGAATAGTGCATAGCCTCATGATGCCGATATTATATAGAATTTCCTTTATATAATATTCTTCTTCTACTTTGACCACCGTAATTTCTAGGTCTCTCTCCACAAAACACATCTGATCAATAATTGCTGAGTGACAGGCATCGTAATGAAATTCATTGGCAATTATATCTGTATATGTCATGTGATCTTTGTTTAACTCAAACCCCAGGCATATGGGTGTTATTATTGCTGACTGAGATGGCTGTTCTGGATGCAAATTTCTCAGTTTAAATCTCTAAGTAAAGCTCTAAATCTCTAAATAAAGCAATTATTTGTTAGTTTCAGTATGATATATTTGTCCAATAAATACAATTTTGTTACTTGCATTTATACTTAGTGTAGCAATTTTAATCTCCAACAGTGTATGAATATATTGCTTATATATCTATGTCATAAACATATAAATACATAAAATACGAATTTAATATTTCGTTTTATTTTAAATTATATTTTAACTTAATGATGTCTTCAATGAAATTCACAAAATGAATTCTTCAGTATCAATATAAATGTAAACTTTATTAAAATAAAATTTAATAGATACCTCTCTCATTATATGTATTCATAATAAAATTTGAAATAATAATAGCTTATTATACGCATAAATCAGAAAAATTATCCCAAATGTTAATTCCTGCAGAAGTCAGAGGTTATTGTGTAGTACAATTGAATGATTGGTATCAGGTAGTTACAAATATATTGTAACTACCTGATACCAATCATTCAATTTCCAATCAAGGTAATTTCAAAATAATTCTTAGAAAATCAAGATAAAAACATCACTGATTTCTTTAGTTAAATTTTATTATTCAACTTGCAACAATTATTATTCAAATTATCACATTCCTCACTAGTCATAGAATGAATTTATTTAATTCACATATGATAAGTGATAAAATTAATCAGATAAAACTTAATACACAGAAATTTTTTTCATTAAAATCTTTTCATTTCATCATTTCTCCTTCATTTCATTTCTCCCATTAAAATATTTTATTTCGCTGTTGTTTACAAGAAGAATAAATAATAGGGAACTATTAATCATTCTAGTGAAAAATGTAGAGTTATTCTTACCTCAGTATGTTATGAATCACTACTTTTAAAATCCCATTATGTTCTTACAAAATTACTCAAATCTATTTTCTATGTCATTTTTTCATAATATATTGCATCTGTAAGTAGATAGTTCTTTACCTAAACACATTAGGATAATATATTTTGGTTTGAATATTAAGATCAAAATTATAATAATCCTTTTATATGTTTACATAGCCTAGGTGGGAATTTCTTGAATATAAAAAATAATAAGAATTATATTTTCCTATTATGGCTCAGATATAAACTATCAAATACAAGAAATTTATTAAATAGTCTTTGAAGTTTAGTGAACATTATTTACAGCAATATTGAAGACTAAAAATAAGAATAAGAGAAAAAATACCTGGTAGTTAGATGGTTTTACATGGTTAACAGACTTTTTGACTAATATAATTGATTTAGTTTTACAAAGAATTCGGCTAGACAAAAAATTGTATTTAATCAGGTTTCTAAAAATATTTGACATTTTTAAACATTCTCATTTATTTTCTCTTTATTTGAAAGGATGATACATTATTTAAGATAAGAAAATTTTAAAGAAAATCAGCTTGCAGGAAACAAAATGTTTTTCATAACAAAAGAAAGTATCTACATAATAATTTAAACTGTAACCAAAGCTTATGATAGCCTTGCATACTTATCAAGCTAGGTTTGTTTAAAGCAGAAAGTGATTCAAATCATAACCAATTAAAGATTATGGACGTTTCGTATACATTTAATTATGATATGTTAAAAGCTGAAAATTATTCAAATCTTAATTAACAGAAACTTATAATAATCTTGTATACATTTAAGCATGATTTTCTTTAAACAGAAAGTGATTCAAATTATAGTCAAAAGGAGGTGCTTATGATAAGCTTGAACACTTTTAAGCTTGGTTTTCTTAAAGTAGGAAGCAATACGAATAGAATATTGAAAACTTTATCAAATTTCATTTATTTCAATTTTGTACACGTATATGTTCTTATTAGGGAGTTCCTTGGATAGATGAATGTACATGTTTATATCTTACAGAAAAACTATTGAGTTCGTAATTATTGAAACGAGAAATAATTTGTTAGTTTGATTTTTTTAGAAATAGTATTCTTAGTATAGTATTTAATACAGCATATTCAAGCCAAAAGACGGCAAACTACGAAGAATAAATTCAGCAGAAAATAAGTATGGTGAAGCAATAGAGATATTTTATTTCAAAGGAAATAATGAATTTATATTCATTATTCCTTTGAAATGGGAATAATGAATACAAATCGGGGCAAAAGTTTAAAGGGTATGAAAAATAATTGGAGTAAAACTTTAGATGATATATTTAAAATTGGTGGATTGTTTGAATTTTCACAAAATCATGGCACTCCTAAAAATACTTATATATCAAAGATGACTGAGTCATTTATATTTATTCTTCAACTCTAGGTCAATTTCCAAAATAAAAAAAAAGAAAGAAAAAAAAACTTCATAAACTATAACTTACATTTTCTGATCCATAATATATCAAAAATAAAAACAGAAAATATTTCATATATATTTTATGATTTATTTAGTATTTTAGAAATATAAAGATACATAATATTTTAAAATATTTTACTACAAAAAAGTAGTTAATATAACAACACTTTGAAAAATTAGAGTTTAAATAAATTAAAATACCTTCTTTAGTTTTAAATAAATATTTAAATGTTTTAATTTTAATACAAGCTAAAATTTATTTGGAAAATTTTACAAATTTTTTTTTTATTTTTTTATTTAATATAAGCTTAAAATCGTATATGAAATTTTATAAATAATTTATTATTAATTTAAAATTTTAAATATAATTTTTGTGGAAACTTTTATTCAAATTTTGAAATTGACTATTATTTTCAAATTATATTCAAATCATATTCGAAATTACAAAAATAATTTAATAGTTTGTTTTTGAAGAATGCTTACCTAAGAAAAATATATCAATTTCAAATAATAATTTAGCTTACATATAAATAAATTTTCATATATTTTTATAAATATTTAGGTGTCAGTATTAATGCATATTTAATAAAAACTATTATTTTTTTAAAGTCTGATCTAAATTTTGTATAATTCGAGTACTTATTTCAACTGTTAAATTTTTTTTAGATATTTCCTGTCTAGATATTTTAGATTTCATTAGTCAGACGAATGCGTTATTTTAAAACAAAATACCAGGTTTTCATATATATGAACTAAGGAAAGAGAATTTTCGTATTTATTATAAACAAAATAACATTGCTTTTAGAAACGATAAAAAAACTGGGATGTAAAAATATTGTTGTAAAAACAAAAATATAAAGAAAATATTAACTAGATAAATTAAGACTATTTGGAAAAACAACTATATTTAAACTTTATATACTTATAGTACATTAAAATATATAATAAAATTCTTTATATTGAAAATTAATCAAAATCGGTGATATAATTTGAGTTTATTTTGGATTAATTCAATAATAAAAAATAGATATTACCTTTTAAAATCTGTGAATATGCCACTTAAAAAATATTCAGATAAAAATACAAGTATAATACCTTTATCTAATTAAAAAGGGTGATTTTAAAATAAATAACAATCTTCAATTATAAGGAAGTAAATATTTCTGTTTAGTATAAGCAAAATAACACTGATTAAAGAAACGATGTAAAAAAGGGTATGTGAAGATATGTTTGTTAAAAAGAGAATTAAAAAAAAAGAAAGGAGGTTTATACGAAAATTAGTTATATTTAAATTTTCTATAAAGTTATTGTTTGTTAAAAAATCTAATAAAATATTTATTTGGGAAATTATTATATGATAATTGGCATATAAATATATATTTCTTCGTATAAAGCTGCAAATGCATCCAATGAAAAGTAAACCAAAATTGATTAATTTAAAAATTAGTCATCATTATTCGATTTAAACATTTAATTTTGAATGTTAACAATTAAGGTGATTATTTTCAGAAAAGTGATGAACAAAGTTACTTTAAGACATCATAATAAACACATCTCAGAATGTCACATTTAATATTAAATTGACAATAGATAGTTAAAGAAAATCTGAAAAATCAGTATTACATTTTTCGCTATCTTCTAACTAGAAGTGTGAAAGGGACGCCACTCTATTTCGGCCCAAGCCATCACAATCTTGCTTAAATACATTAAGTAATAAAATGCATTGAGGTAATAAAATAATGAATTCATTCAATTTCTTCCTTCTAAAATGTACTGACAATAAAATGATCTTTTGAAAAATCAGATTATTGCACTGTATAAGAAAATCCAAAAAAAGTTATGAATAAGTGAACACTGGTCTAGTTCCCTTACCAGAACTGGTCTCTCCCAGTTGTATGAAAGCTACTCAGTGAGAATCTCCGTAGTTTACAAGCAATTTGAAGACTCCCAGTACTTGGCTTGCACATAAAAGATCATCATGAATTGAACAACCTCCTTTAACGATGAGTTTTTTGGTTAAGTCAGGATTCCGACAATGGAATATGTGGATATTTATCCGGATCTAATGAGTCTTCAAAATATTGTCTTAAGCCATGTTATTCTGGGTATCTTTTTGTAGATGCTGAAAATCATTTTGCCGTAAAATATTTCAGTAGTTAATCAGGAATTTTACAGGATTTGAAACATTTTAAGGGTTATCGAATTTTTCTCGCAAAATTTTAGATGCCTGTTTCTTTGAAGAAAATTCTGAGGACTTGTCATAGAAGAATAGTCTTTTTTAAAGAAGAATATTTGGTTAGATTTTGCTCATCCAAATAGTAATACTAAATTTCAGAAAACACGATACAATTTTTAGTTTAACCTTTGCCAGTCTCTTCAATAAACTAGAAACTTTAGAATAAAAATTGAAAAATTTTAATATTCTTGATCAAGAGATGTTAATACAAGATACTAACAGGAAAGCATTTTCAGAAACATATTTACTATATGAAACTTGATGATATCATGCTGAAAAATATCACCATGAAAACACACCAAAGAATAATGCTGATATGACCAATATTTTTCTAAAGAAAGCATATTTTGTTAGTATGGGCATTATATTTTTTTGATAATTTAATTCCTGCTATATTTTTGTTCTTGAATTTCCATAAGCTATATTATTAAACCTATCTAGATTCTCTTCTCCAAAATATTAATGGTTATTTTTACATAAGACTTAAGTACACCAAACTTAAACTAAATTCCTCCCCGGATGTTTTGATTCATCCATGTTCAAACACTATGTGGTTCAATTGAGATAATAATAATCTTTATGATGCATCACACTTAAGTGATTTTTATAAAACTTGATGAAAAAGTATTTACTTTATAAAATTAGATTTTTCTCAGTGAGAGTGTCATTATTCTTCACATAATTTAACAAAAAAATGATATATGTGTGGAACAGTTACTCATAGTGAGATTGTTTTTGCTTTTAACAAATATTTTTAATTTTATCAAATTATCATTAAATAGCTATTTTGATTACAATTCTCATATATCAAATGACACAGTAAAAATATTCGATAAACCCTACGTTTTTGTTGTTTAAAATATATTTTTTGAAAAAATATTCTTTCAAATGACCAGTTATTTAGGGAATATATTTACTCTCTTAGATATTCGAAGATATTTGCCACATCAAAGGGTAAAATTGATAGCATCTTAACCAGTATGTGATGTTGCACCAGGATGTTTTCTTGTATCTAGCCCTGAGTTAGGCCTTACCAATTAGATGGAAGCAGCGAGATGGGAATCTTCAAATTTAGAAGCAGAGACCAAGCAGAAGACCCTCCTCAATACTTTTAAACCAGAGGTATTATTTCACTTGGAGGACATTGTGACCTCAACATATTTATCGTGCTCTAGCCAACTTTAGTGAACACGATTGATGTTAAATTAAACCCATATTCGAATTTACTACCTTCCGATTACAAGAAGCATCCCTTAACCAACCAGGTCACCGCGGCATTAATCAGCAAGTGTGTCAGCGTTGGCCCGAAAGAAGTTGACTGGCTCTCCATAACTTAGAAGCAGATATGAGGCAGAAGACTTCAAGAAGTAGCTTGCTACCTTCCAAGGACACACAGAAGACATTGCGAGCACGAAATATTTTATGTGCTCCAGCCACCATTAATGAACATGATCCTCGGTGATGTCACGAATAGACCTCACTGCCTTACGGTTATGAGATGAGATGTCCTTCCCAACCAGATCACCGCGGGCTTTTACAAAACAGATATCAAAGAATATATTTTTTATAAAATGATTTATATAATAATTTACAGTGGTTAATTCGTTGTTCTAGCTTATTTTTAAATTTGAATCTTCTATAAAATTTGCAACCTTTTATAAACATTAAAATGTTGCCTGAACAAAGAGCCAAATTACTTTCACGTTAATATTAAAAGGAAAAATATATTTTTGGACAAAACACCTAATTTTAAATTCATGAAGTTCTCTAACAAGATTATTATGAATGAGGCTGATTATTATTAATTTTCTAATTATTAAGCTTTTTTAGTTTTTTATAGATCCCAGCACCAATTACTTAAAATTTTCAATAAAGTTGCAGTTACAGAAAAAATGTTTATGTAGACTAATCATGTGCAAGAAAATAGCACAATCTTCCTTTGAAGTTCCTATATTGATTCTTTTCCCCTGTTCATTTATCCCAATTAAGATAGCTAAGTGGTCTTATTGATTCATGTATCGACTACCGAGTTGGCATTAAATAATTGTTTTTCTAGCACTATATGATATCGAGTATAAAATATGATTGTGCAGTGCTAACCAAAATCTATCAAATGTCAACTTTGGCAACTGTGAAATATTATTACTTTTAATATATAAATTAGAAATTCAATACATTTGGTTTTTATATGATAAAAAATGGGATCTTCATAGAACATATTTAATTAAATTTTCTATAAACTTCCTATACATATTTTTCCTTCTAATATTCTTCATATTTAAAATTACTGAAATACAATCATTATGCAACTGTTACGATAAAAGCTAGAATTAGAAAAGTAATTTAAAACGAGATAAATTTTTAAAACTATATTTTCTCATTTTTAATTTAAAAACTTAGTTACAAGATACATTTCTTTAGAAGATAAACATGCAGGTAATATGATATAAAAGAGAAAGGAGATATCTTAATTTCCAAGCGAAATAATTTCGAACAATATACGCAAATAATTGAACCACCATTTCCGAATGAAATATGCTTCGCTATCGGATAATCTGATATGATATGCAAAAATAACGAACGGTCCTTTACAAAGAAACCCAAAGCTTCCAAGTATAATTATCGAAAACTAATTTCCTTCGAAAAATCTAATATCGTATAATCAATTTCTTTAAACAAAATTCGTTATTTCCTTCATCAAAAAAGTTATAATAACGAAACTTTTTCCCCTCCTAGATAAAAAAAGGGAGGGAAAAATGTCCCTTTTCCCCCATCCCTTCAAACAGAGTAAAAACTATCAGTAATTCAAGTCGCAAGGTAATGCGTTTTTTTCCCCCTGCTCCTTTTTACAATTCCCTTTTTCTACGTCTCAATTCCATCGTTTCTCTCTCATGCAGTAATGTTTTCTGCCAGAGTTAAAAAGATTGGACGGTAAAAACGTACCACGTTTACTCTCTTGTTTGATTTATTTTTTTATTTTATTCTTTTCTCGGCATTCGTTTAATCAGCCAATAGCAAGACAGCGTCAGTTCATTAAAATATGCAAGAAGTACGGAAATAAATTTGCCGCTCTTTGATATATACATATATCCATCCGTATTTTAGCCTCTTACGTTTTTTTCATTATTATTATATTCCTTCTTTCGTTAGAGACGCAAAATGCAGAAGCCCGAATGTTAACCAAAAAAAAGAAGAAAAAAAGTTAGTAATTATGCGGACAAAGCCGACTAGAAAATATATATTCGGTAGACGCACGTTAAAAAACGGTTTTCGTTCCTTTTTTTTTAAATTTTTTTTCCTCGATCCAAAATAATGAAATGAGTTTTCTTCCTGAAAGATTTTCGAAATTACGTTTTATAATTGCAAGAAAGAAACGCAAGCGGCGGTGGAATATATATATTTTTTTATTTTGTATTTTCTTTTACATTTTCCCAACAGCTCAGTATTTTCTTGTTTATTACTTTAGGTTCAATATATTTTAATCACCAATCGAGTTAAAAGAATCTTTTCAAAACACACAAGCGATAGAACATGTAAGGTAAAATAAAATTGTAAAAAAAAATCAAGCATTATAATAATGAAAGGCTCGCTTGTTTTTAGAAAGGGAGCTTAAAGCAATTTCTTTCGAAGTATTTTGCTAAAAAATTGGTATACATAATGAATATATTTCGCCATAATTTTGTTTGAAAGCATTCTTAATAAACCTGAAAAATGTTCGTCGAATTAAACCTAATTCGGAATTTTAGGCACATCCAATCATTTATCAAAATTCGGGATTGAAACGAAGTTTGTTTTAAATTTGTTTTGAAATGCGTAATGTTGGGAACACAAGTGTTTTTTTTCCTTTCTTAACTGCTTTCCATTTGTATTTGACGCATAGTTAATCACCGAGTTTATGAAAATGAAAGTAATCAAAATGCATTAGGAAATAATGACGGTAGAATGCTTGATTTGTAGAAATTTGTTTTTCAAAAGAAAATGTAAAAATATGAATGCATTAAGATTTAAAATATAGAATGATTTAATGTGATGAGTTTCTCTGAATCCGCTTAATAAACAACTGGATTTTATTTTGCATCGTATTATTTTTTTCCATTATGCTTCGCTTACTTAATTTAAAAATGTGAATATTAAGATAATTTTAGATATGAATAAAAGATAATAATCAAAATGGGAATCTCTTTCTATGGTTTGCTTTTAAAAATTTCATATTTAAAAAGGGATTTGTTTCTAATCATACGCAATTTTCTTAAAAGTATAAGAATATAAAATTATATTGTTTAATACAAATATTGCATTTTTCAAATTATTATAAGAGTATGAATTTTTAATATTATAAAATGATTTTCAATAATAGACTTTTCAGTAACAAATATAATTTAATCAGCATTTATTGTTATAAACTAATACAAGTATTTTCAATAATAACTGCAAATTTAATAACATCAGTTACCAAAGTCCTAAAATAATTTTCTATTTGTAAAACAAATAAGTTTTTGCCTATGAATTCTATTTTTATGAATGTAAAAATATAAGACATAAATTAGCTTGTAATATTAACCATTTTATTCAGACTTGTACTTAGTTCCTTAAGTAATTTATCGAGTATATAATATAATATTCTAGGAGAAAATGATCCTTTATTTCTTAAGAAAATAAAATTAAATTATTTCATGAAATGATTTTAATTCGACTAATAAAAAAGAATAATAAGGATAAAGCTAATTATAGAGTATTCAAATGTATCAGATAGTTTCTATTCAAAGAACTTTTATACGAAAATTTATAAGAAGTGAATTATTTCATATGAAAAGTATAAATAAAATCTCTTAAAAGGAAGTTTTAATCTTTATTCTTCAGAACTTAAAATTACGTCCGATCTACTTATTACAACAAAACCGGTTAATAATTTATTAGAGCTTAATACACACTTTCCTATTCTATCAATTATTTAAAAAGGAGTTGTTTTTTATTTTAAATAATGCATTTTTATTTTGAATAAAAGATTTTGATTTAAAGTTTTATTTTTTAATAATTATCATTCAATGGAATTCAAAATCCAGTTATTAAAAATATTCATCTAACTTTTAAAAATTTATTTCCTTTATTTGTTTTAATTGTTATGAATTTTTTCTTAAATTTCCTTAAAGTCTTAAAGGACAAGTTTAAATAAATCCTATTGTAATAACAAATGTCAACTAATTTCTTAGAATTTTAAAAATTTCCAGTATTGCTTAAAGTTTTTGATGAAAATAAAAATTAAATTTTCAAAGTGATTATCTTTAAATTGATATTCTATTAAATTTAAGATTAAAAGTGTAATTCAATGAATAAAATATTTTTCATTAATTTTTCAATAGATTGAAATAAAACTATCTTCCATGTTTTTTTAATAAATAATAATGTCACGTATATCAAAAAAGGAATGAGGGATAAAAAAAGACAATCAAATTATTTATTAAGATGTGAACATTAAAAGCTAAAACACTGGTTTAAATAAATAGTTACATTATTAATAAATAATTACAAATACTAACAATGTATTACTAAAAGCTACAGGGTAAACAGCACGGTATGATTAATTCAAATTAGATTTTTGGGTTAAAGTATTAACTAAATTTAAAATTATATTATTTTTTTGTTGAATATTTTTAAAAAATCGCATTGTGATTATATATAAAAGTTTATACTAACCATATTTCACATATGCTTCTAATGTGTAGTTAAAACCACTAACTCTTTTTTTATTTAAAAAGATACTTATTTTTAAATACTTCTTTTGAAGTGTTCATTTAAAATACTTACAAGAAAAGTGTAACATTCGTAATCAGGGAGTTTTTGTTATTTTGACATTATCTCCGAAATTCTTGAATTTATGTTACAATACCGGATATAATGCTAAAATAACGTTAAGGAAACATATTTTATTAATTTTTGCATGATTACTTATAAACAATTTGATTACAAAATAAGTTTCTGAATGAATGAAACATAACTTATCATTAAACAAAAATATTATTAAAAAAATCATTAAATGTGCGAGGAAAAAAAATAAAAAGAAATACGCATTTATATCAGGAATAGTCAACAGCAAGTAATTTTTTAAAAAAGTGGTATTAAAATATTTACAATGAAGAAAATGTTATATTTTTGTTGAAATTTGTTCATAAAATATGAGAAAATTTCTTTGAAAACAATTAAAAGATTTAATTGTAATTAAAAGTAATACAATGCTTTGTTTATATTTAAAATATTAACTACAAAGATATTAACATTCTTAAAATATCTACTCAAATATTTTATGTAATAAACACATAAATTTTACTAAAATATGTATTTAATTATTTTTTGTTATATTTAACAAAGTATTTTTGGATTAAAATATGTAAACTCTTAAAACATCTAAGATGATAGTTATTTAAGGCAATAGTATGTACATATTATAAAACTAATATTGAAAATTTCCTTTGTTTCCATTAGCAAACTACTGTGCTTTTCATGAAAGATAAGAAGAAAAAGAAAAGTTTTTGTAAATTTAAGAGGTAATTAATTTCTTATAGTATATACTCCATTTTTACTTATCTTATATTTAAATAAACAAATTAAACAGAAACAAAACTTATTATCAGATTCTCTCTTACTCATCCTTGCTTTCTGTGAGCATGTATATTCTTGTAAAAAATATGCATACTTTCTTGTGAAAAAGTAAGCATTAACATCGACGAATTTTTTTCGTGGATGTTAATGTTACTGAATATTTAAGAAAATTGATATTTATAAAACTGAAGAAAATAATTACTAAATCATCAAAACGAAACAATATTTTCATAAGCAGCATCAAGATAAAAATGCTTTTCAGTAAGTGGCAGGCACCATCTCAGTTGGTATACAAAATAGTTTACAAAACAACTCTCAATAAGTGATCTAAGTTCTGTAGTATTTGAATCTTCTCCAAAGGCAACAGTTGCTAAACGAGACATTTTAAGATGGCATAAGATGCTTACATAAATATTTGTGTTGTTTATATGATATCATATAAACATTTACATTTCAAAAGCATTATTTTCATTACAACAATGCGTAATAACAATTCACATCTGCAGTGTTTATGTGTTCTGACATTGTTTTCCGTGTAAAAATAACTTTTCTAGCAGAAGAGAAACTTCATGGATATAACTACAAATTGTAGAACACCTGTTGCAATATTGTATAAGACCATCAAGAGATTTCCAGATGAATGTACCAGGTGTAATGGTGTATACATCTCGGTAAAAAAAAACCGTATACTGACTGTAATGCTCAACGGCATTGATTGAAAAATAGTTAGTTACTAAAAGGACAATCCTTGAATCGGACATTAACTATCTTGTTTGCCAATATATGGACATCAGTTGTAACTAATTTTCCCCAAATCTCATGTCTTAAAAATTATTTGTCTTTATGTAAATGTAAAAGGATAAAATTGTAGAGAAAATTCAAATTATTTCTGATATTGTTGATCTATTCACATGAAACTCTTGAGCATTGGTAGTTCAAGTACGTCCGGATCCACTGTGACAACTATGGTTTCTCTGAAATACAGAACTCTGAATGTCAGACAAAAAACAGAGAACAAAGAATGTCTGTAGAATAAAGAGTTTCGATACTTCTACTTGAGCAGTTTTACTTGATGGATTCTTTTCAGTTCAATCGTACAGCAATTTTCAAGATATTGTTTATAAAGCTATCAACTAATGTATACTTTAAATATATTTCATATCATTATCGTCAATCTGGTTATAAATGTACACCGCATAAGAATCAAATTTCAATTAGTCAGCGCATCATTTTTAAATTTGATCTGGATTGCAATCCATATTAGCACTTTATGTCTCCACCGTGTTTCTTGAAGCTATTTATATTTATGTACGTATTTTTAATATGTGTGACTGTTATGAGTACATAACGAAAAGATAGTGAATTAATACAGTATCAACTTCCTATACATTTAATACCTATAACAAAATAACAACAATCATTATTATCTACGCATTCATTACAGTCTATACATTTATACATATACACATTCAGCAAGATGTGATCTATTATATATATCAATATGACATATATGATATTCATAATGTATGACATATCACTGAAATTCGTCTAGTTTAAAAGTTAAAACATGAATAAGACCATATAAAATTATAATTTAAATCAAATTTTATTTGGAGTTCATTTATTACAAAGTAGCTAAAGAGCATTGAATTTTAATCAATGTAAATTAGTAAGTTAGAAAAAGTAAATATATATAAATATTGAATTATTTGTAAGAGAATAAAATATATCATGGTAATGATTAATATTATTAATCCTTACTATTAATACTTTAATAACAAATTATTTGAACATAATTTGTATTACAAATTATATTTGAACATAATTAAGTCAATAAACTTTTGGAGCTCTAATATAAGCTGCGTAATGTATTAATTTGTTGAAGTGAAAATTAACATAGAATAAATGTTAACTTTCACTTCAAGAAAAAAAAGTCCTGCTTATGGAATGAAAATCTCAGGTTCGATATTTGTTGTCGTCAAGAAAGTGCTGCATTTCTGTATAAGCTGGCTTTAGGAAGAGTAATTAAAAATTTTTCTTTCTTTTTTGAAGAACAATGCCTACTAAAAAATGTTCAGTAAATAATTATCTATGTTAAAAAGAGTAGTACAACAGGTTTAAAATTTCGACACATCTATTAAGCAGTCTTTTTACCATTAATGAATTAATTATTTTAGTAATCAAATTTACATATTAAATGTTTCCTTGATGCAACTTTTTTCAAACATGCAATATTTTTAAAAATATTTAAACATATTCTAATTAATTGAGTAGTTATAGTACATCGCTAACTATTGTTGTACTACTACTTGTATGAAATAAATTATTTTTCAATGCATTTTTTCTTTTGGTATCCAATTTCACAGTTCATGCGTTTAATTCCTACTTCTTTGGTTTCTGTCGTGGTTTGGAATCTATTTTTAATTGTAAGCCTTTGCCTAATTACTCCTCGTGTGCAGAAAGTGATAGTTGTGTGACAAATAAATCTAACCAAATCAATCAATATATTTCTCAAAATTAAATTTTCTTAATAAGACGAGAAAAATATAGTATTTATGCAAGCTTAAGTGAAAATTTTTAAAAAATCTTTTCTGAAATGAAGAACATTTTTTAAATATACTTTACTATCACGGAAATGTTGTAAATGCTTTCTTAATTTAAATACTCCTCTTTTTATGTGTGATTTAATTGGTAAAAATAATAATATCAACTTATTTACTCGTAATTTTTAATATTTAATTTAAACTGGTAATGCCGAAAGCTAAAATGTAGTTATTAATATGTTTATTGAAGCCAAAAAAACTATCAATGAATTTTTCATTGGAATGTTATAAAAATACCCGAATTCAAACCATTACAAAACATTTGAATATATTATAACACGTTTGATGTACCTTTTCAAACATTTCATGAAGGAAAATATTTTACCTGGGAAGAATAAAGTTTTACAAATTCATTTAAAGCAATTTTAATTTTATAAATTCAACTTCTAGTATATGGTAATTTTTTTAAATTAAATTTTAAAAACATTAATTGATTTGGAAAAATTAATAAATAATGAGAGTAATATTTTATTTAAACCTATCAGTTTCCTATTCATTGATTTAAAAAATTGCCCATTCATTTGTTAATATTATAATATCTATATATATATATATATATATATATATATATATAGATATATATATATATATATATATGTGTGTGTGTGTGTGTGTGTGTGTGTGTGTATAAAATAATTTTTCTACAGAATCAGAAGTAGAAAATCCATTTTTATAGTAGAAATTCATCAAAAAAGTGTTGAAAAATTAATTTAAAAATTCCTTTAATGAAAGAAAAGAAAACTAATTTAAAATATTTAAAGAAAAAAGTAAACTTTTATTCAGGAAAAGAAATTTCATGTCATATTTAATTAAAGAATTAAAACTGTCCTTAAGCTAATTTTCTAATGAAATTTAAGAAAGTTTGTTGCTAAATTCGTATTTCAGTTGGATTTGAGATTCCTACTTCTGCAAAAATTAGTAATAAAAATATTGAATTTTATATTTTTACATAGAAATATTAATTTATATTTCTTTAGATAAATAAGTAAAATCTTTTCGGAAAAGTTTTATTTTTTCCTCTAAAATTAGTTCGTTAAATTCTACTTTTTTAGCAGTAAATTTTTATCAAAAATATTTTCGCACATCATTAAAAAAATTTGTAATTCTATTTTTGATGCATAAAATTGTTTTTAATTGAAATTTAGGATCAATTTTGTGATAAATAAATAATAATTATTGAGTTCAATCTATTTGCCTTCATCATATAATATGAATAATGAAATTTTTTAAGCAATTATTGAGAATTTTCGCTTCCATTTTTCAATGAACATTTTTTTATGAAACTTAAATTAAGCTCTATATTTCTGATATGGCTATTACTCTATCAAAAGAAAGGAAAAAAGATGATATTTATCTTCCTGATGGTAAAGGATTCTTATTCAAATGAAACACAAAGCACTTCCCTTCGGAGAAAATTCTGTTTCTTCTATCATTAAATTTTTTAATACGCCTTACCGATACACACTATTTACATTGCATTATAATTTCATTAACGGCTTTTTTTACTTCGAAAAAACTTTTTTTTCAAACTTTACTCTTTTGTATGATGCGGAGAAATTTCTTTTGTTATAGGAATAGCAAAAACCATTTCGTTCTCCACAGACAATATTCTAAGAATCCAATCGCATCGTTATCTTGGTTTAGAAAAAAAAAGAACAAAATGGAAATAAGTTTGAATTATTTTGATATACAACTTCGAAAAATTAAGTTTTAACTATTATATATTTTTATTTTCTTCAATTTTTTTCATTTTCGCATAGATTTTCATTTTTATTATTTTTTTGTGGCTCATTAAGTTGAGATTTACTGATAAAATTCACACTTTAAGAATAGTGCTTGTTATATTTCAAGGAAATCTGCATAAAAATACCCTATAATTCCTTTCTGAATTCAATTTTTGAATAAATAATAACACTCAAACAATATAATTCAAAATGAATTATTTTGATTTCCGTATCCTTCAAATCATATCATTTTATTAATATTTCCATATTTTTTTAATAAAATGAATCCTACTGTTAAATGTAATTTTAATCCTTCATTGACAATAAGGATTATTTTTAAGTAATAAACAATATCTACAAAAACTCAATAAAAATTAGCTTAAATAATCCGTATATCTCTGTTAAATATTGATTTTTGTGTTACTTATTCATTATTTTAAATAAAGTAGGTATCTTAACTATGAACAATAAAACTAATCAAAATATATCTCAAGTCAAAAAGGGTGTATTGAATACAAGGTTAATATTCTTTATTTCAATCTAAATGTTGAAAATAATTTAATGGATTAGACCCATTAGTAATTGCATTTCTAATGTTAAATAATGGATTATTTAATTATTAATTTTACTTACTTGAGAATAATTTGGATTAAAATAAAACATATTATTGTCAAATGTAGATAAAGGAAATTACGTTAAACATACTGTAATTTAAAGCCTTAATTTTCTTTATAATCTTTCAACTGAACCCTTAAAGAAAAAAACAAAAATTTGATATAAGTTCTATTTAAAAATTACCATAATGATGACCAAAAAATCATTGATAGTTATATTCAATTATCTGATATTCATCGTTTCTTTTGTTTTTAAAAAATATTTTATTTATTATTATAAATAATATTTTTAAATATACTTGAAATATGTTAAATTCATAAAAATTATTTGTTATTTATATGTGAAATTCAAATATTCGTGGCATTAATTATTTATTCGATTCAATGAAGTTATAAAATCTCAAAAAATTACATTTTGTTTGAAAACATTTGATATACATTAAAACTCCTATTGAGAAAAAAAAATTATGTTAAACTCATTATTCCTTTAATTAAAATTATATGATCATTAAATTTATTCTTTTGTTCTATAAATATGTACGAGATTTTAAATAAAGGAGAATTTATAACAAGGATAAAAATTAATAACAAGCAATTATAAAACTTCTTATTCATTCTCTCAATACATTTGAGAAAGAATAAATATTCAAATGAACGGCTCACGGTGTCTTAAAGATAAGATCTAGTCTTCTTCGTAAAAATCTTGGGTTCGAATTCAGAAGTTACTGTAGAAAAAAACTTTATTTAATATAGTGCCAGATTTCTACTTGAACATCTGCTGTAGAATGTACTTGTGATTTTTATGGTTTCTACCCTTGCAGAGCTAGTGAATAAATTCTAATATATATATATATATATATATATATATATATATATATATATATATATATATATATAAATTGGTCCCAACAATAACACACTATACAAGCAAAAATCCTTCAATATTTAAGCTGTACAAAGGGCATCAAAGCATTTTAATGTTGCATATTAATTTTATGGCTGATATTGTTGTGAATGAACAATGCTCTGAATTTCGTTTATAAACCTCGCATATTCAAACACCAATTTGGCAGTAAATGCTAATTATGTTTTGAAATTCCTTACTTTGGTTATTCTCTATCTTGAATTAACTCTGTCTCCAAAAAGTGACAATGAAGTGACAAATGAAAACCAAACATGCATATTTACCTTCTAATCTAAAAGTGTGGCATTTTTTCGAGTCAAAGATAGTGTACATTAAGTTTCCTTATAACATAACATTTAACTGTTTTGTAACATTTGCAGAGAAAATAAAGTGTTGATTCTATAATATTAGCTTTGAATTAGCCCCCATATTAAAAAAAAATGTAAGATGTTGTTAAATAAACATTTTACAATAGAGCTTCAATAAAACAATTATGTTTTAATGAAATGTCACAATAGCAACGTATTAAATTTATTTGCAGTGTAGAAATTACATTATATTAGAATTCCAAGCCTTCATTACATTTTAATCTTAGTACCGAAAAAATTGAACAGTAAAAATCTAAATAAAAAGTTTTTTACATCTTTCTATTAAACAAATGCTGTTTATTAAAAAATTTCTGTAAAATAATTTTGTGTAATATTTATCATATTCATAAATTTCGTATTCATTTTGAAAAATACTTAGAACAAATCAGTTCACTCTACAAAAAATATAAAATTAAAAAAATTAATCTCACAATAAATTTTCAATAAATAAATGAAAATTTAAAAATATCTTTAAAATATTTATTAATAGAATTAAATTGAAAACATTTACTAATGTTACAAATTTTCATCATTTAAATAATCGCTCTTTTTTTTTCTTTCTTTGCTTCAGTTCATGATAGTTGTGTTTAGACATAAAAAACGTTATGAACTAGATAAGAAAACAGTATCAATTTTTATTGATGGCAGAGAATGGCAAAATATTAACTAGATTATTGATAAAGTAATATGTGTATTTAAGTTATTCAAAAACACTTAAATAAAATTCCATACTTAGGATCACGCAATGAGACATTAAATATTCAAATTTTAAAATTCTTAGTTTTTATCATAATATTCTGATAAAATATGTGTGGAAGGAAACACATAATAATAATAAAGGAGGAAAATGTTATTGGTATTAGAGAAAATAAAAAGTCATCTTATTGAAAATAACTACTGAAATTCTATGTTTTTCTAACTTTCATAGCAGAGTAAAAAACTTTCTTCGTATAATTTCAAGGGATAAATATATTTTTATTTCTTTATTTGGAAAGAATTTCCTTTAAAAATTATTGTAACTGCTTACTGCAAGAAAATTTCATAAGTCATTTGACAATAAAATAGTACATTCATTCCTGTTAAGACAAGTTAAATAAGAATTTCACAAAGATAAGCAAAACGTTCATTAAATTAAAATTTTTGCTATTGTAAATTGCGTATTTATATTGTTTAATTATATACTTTAGATCACACATAGGATCTCAACAGGAGTGACCCTTTATGGGCGTTTACCATTTTTAGGAGGTAGTAGAAGATCTAAAAAAAATAAAGGAAGCTTATATGGTACAGAAAGACAAGGGTTGATTAAATATATAACCTACAATCATATTAAAAATGAGCATATGTTGATTATGTACAAAGGACATTTATAAATTAACTTTTAAAAATATGCTTCATTATTTATACTTTAAGTAATGAGTCTTAAGCAGAAACACATATTTGGCTGTTTAGAGGAAGTGCTTAGGAAAAAAAGGGGTATTTTCCAAAAAAGAAAAAAAAAAATTTGAGAATTTATGCTTTAGAGCAATGATCATCTAACCTTCAATGGTAAGATGTTGACAAGTCACAGGGGCACTTTTGGAAGGTAACATTAAAGACTCTGTTTGCTAATCTAGATCCTTTCATTGGGCTAGTGGATTTAGAATTTCTTTATTTTCAAAATGTAAAATTAATTTCTCAAACTCTCAATACATTTGCGTCTTGTTCCAAAATTAAAATTATTCAATTGTTAGCCCAATTTAGGTTCAAAGTGAAGACAATAATCAATTGTGTACATTTTTGAGAAACAGTCTTTTAGACTATGAAGTTTACTAATAAGTAAGTATATAAGAATGAACATTTATATAACTATGTTTAAAAGGCAGTAAGTATTACGTACTCTCCCAACATTGAAAAAAATTTTTAATGACAAAGGATTCCATCTTTTTCATTAAGCCAATAGATTTTATTTTTAAGAAATCCCTCATTACATATGTGATTCATTGCTAAAAACACTTCAATTTCTTTCTTGCGTACAATTCAATATCATTTTTTAGTTACATAAAATGTTATTAAAACTATTTTTATATCTACATGAAACATATGTTCATAGGCAATAAACAAATGTCCGATTTTTAAATAATTTTAAAAAAGAAAAAATCTGGTAGTTATTTTGGGTAATAATTCATAGCAGGAAGAAAAAGCTCAGACCACGGTAGTTCAGAAGCTTTACTATCATTGTTTCGGAAAATTTTATGAAGAAAATATTAGAAAAATTCTCTTGAGGTCTTGTATTGTGCATGAGATTTCTATGATTCATTCGCAATATTTGTATACATAATGAACGACATGTGTTAAAAATACAAATTTTTTACAATGTTTTAAAAATTGCCCAGGGAGCAAATAATTAATAATTATTAATTCAAAAATATTATATATGAATACGCATTATAGAGTAAAGCTATTTATAGAATTTTTCAAAGACATTTTCAAGAAAAATCTCAAGAATGCCTCCAAGATACTATAATTGGAAAAGTGGAAATTTACAAACGATACATCTACATCTTTCCTGCAGATCAAATTTCAAACCAAAATAGACTCATTATAAATCTAGGTTATTACTTGTGTTATAGCTGGACTCAAGTTAAAAACAAGGATTTTTGGACAGCGCATACTTTTTGAGATCTTTTACCTTTTAATGTAATGCAGTAGAGTTTCAAATTTCTGTAACGGCTATGTTTGTGAAAACAAAAAAGCAATTTGTCCACCTGGTTAGCAAATATGAATGATAGGATCTTTCATGCTAGACTCTGGTCCTAGTCCTACTTATAACAATTTCTAACATTGTGCTTTATCATTATGTCTTTGGATGATAGAAATTTTTAAAAATAATATGGTAGAGATGCATGGCCTTGTATATATATATATATCTTTCGTAATATAAATATTATTATAAACCCTAACATAATACTTGAAATAAAAATAAAATGATTAATCAATGTAAAAATATAAAATCTAACAAAGTTATGTGCAAAAGTTTAAATGTAGAGCCTTTGAATATGCTACATGAAAAAATTAATCTTATAGAATTTTAATGGTTCTCTATGTTATTGCATTGTTTAAATTTCAAATAAATTCTTCTAACAAGGAGAATTACTTTCCATCCAAGTGTATTAAACGTCGCTCATCGTAACGCTAATAATATATATTATATTGGAGAAAATAAAGGAGAGGAAATGTTTCATGCTCATCCAGGGCAGTATAATTTCCTTTTAAGCTTAGCAATACGACACTTGAGAAGAAGCGGATATTAATTTAAAAATCCCTTCTCCTCAATATAGGGAATTTCTGTTTCCCTTTTTTAGTTTAGTTCGTTTATGTATGCAATGTATTTTCTTTCTGTCTAAAGGTGCCGTTGTTTAAAATGAACGTTCAAGAATATATATACTTTTTTTTATATTAAAAGCAAAAATATTTCCAAGAAGTAGCGAACTAAGAATGAGCCTTTATGAAAAAGAAACACATGAAAAAAGAAGAAACTTCGTCTTAGAGAAGAAGATGAGGACAGATTCCGGAAGAAAAAAAAGGAAAAAGAAACCCGTATCTAAAATAAACTATGGCAGATTATTTGACAAAAATACAGTTTCTGGAAAACTTTAATTTTAAAACGAAAACGAACAGAACTTATCACGCAGTTTTTCGGAAAGAAAAAAATTTCATCGATTTTCATTCAGAATCAACAGCGCCGGAAATTAGAATTTTCTTTTCGAACTCTAGATGTGTTCGGGTGCCTTCCCTATAGTTTTTTTATTTATTTTTTTACTCATCTTTTCTACTATGCAAGAGTTTTTACCGTTACTTAATCTCACTAAATATGCATGTTTGGCTCAAGGACGAAAGATGCACGCCAAGTTTGGCACCGTTAATATGAAATCTACCGTCCGTTAACTCTGAAGAATGTTCCAGTAGATCACATCAGTTAACGGAATTCTTGTTTTTGCTCATCATTTTTCTTTGGATGAATAAAAAGTATTCAATATTGAAACATTATGTTATTTGTACGGGAATCTTTCAGAATAAATGAAAAGGATGCATTTGGTATATTTTAAAAATTATTATTTTTATTCGAATGTCATAATACGGTGCTGCAAATTAAAATCTTAATTTAAGATTATTTTATGAGTAAAACTACAGTTTTATTAAGTTGGTTTTTATATTTTACATCTTAAAATTTTGTATATATGATAAGAAATTTGAATATAAGAACTTTATAAAAAATTCTCAGACCATCGAATAATATTAATCCTAGAAAAAGATTTGTAAATTCCTTAAGTCCTATTTAAAATGACTTTTTTCAGAGTTTTGCATATTCATAACTAAAATCCCTTGTTTAATTTAACTTATATAGTAGAAAAAAGCTGTTTTAATGTCAAAAATGATTTACTTATTAATTGATGCATATCTCCCTAAGTACACATTCAAATCTTTTTAATTTAAACACATAATTTGCATTATTATTTAAATATGATAATTTTAAACAAGTATTGCATGGAAATACAATGTATCACAGTGTTTCTATAGATTTCATTGGTGAAAATGTTTTACAATAATTTCTTGATAATTTTTAATGAGATATTTTTTATTTGTTTCGGTTTTTAAGATATAAGTAAAATGAAACAACTAAAAAATAATATTTTTTGCAATTAACTAAACCTACAGGCTCAGTGTTTTTAAGCGAATTCAGCAATCAACTTGCTTTGAGAGTTGTAAAATCTTCAGGTATAATGTTAGCATGGTAAATAATTTTGCACATAATTGAATGAAAGTCAATTATATCCCAAGTAGTTATCATTCCATTGACATCATCTCATGGAAAATTATGGTTACAGAGGATTCTGTATCGCATTTATTTGAAATTATACCAATGAATAGCGAATCAAGCTTATTAATGATCAATATTGTTCATTAATAAGCTTGATTCATTATAACCAACAATTCCTTACTAATAAATTCTCGATTTTAAGCACATAATGTCACTCAAAAATACAGCTATAGTTGTGTTGATTTCGTGATTGAGGATTGACATTAGCAATTATTTGAACAGGTTTTCAACAGTAGTTGTTTATCAGAATGTAATTCTCGACCTTTAATTCATATACATCTGACAACCTCGGATTTTATACTAAGCTTAAGGACAATAATTACGAATATTTAGAGTTCGTGCTGTGAAGTGATATTTCAGATGTGATGCTCAGTATTTTCGTTTGACTTGAATCCAATAGAGTTGGTCTGATCTATTCTTTGAAGAAGAAATATTTCTACTCTGTATGATCCTCCATAAAACCTAAATGGTTTGATAGCAAGGGCACAGATCCACAAATTGATATTGACCATAATCTTGTAGGTATAAATCGTTACACTGTCAAGCCTGATTCTCCATCAGAGTTGAAAAGACCTTGCTGATAAACTTTTTGTAGCATAGTATCTATCTATTCCAAAATAGTCTGGATAATAGTGGCAACTCAAGTAACAAGAACTGTCTATTTCAAATGCGTATTAAGGATGTTATAAATAGATGATATTTAAGGTTTACGTCATGTTATTCTCAAAGTTATTTTCTTTTGTTTCTTTTCTGTTGACAATGGAATGTTTCTTGCTTCTACGGCAAATGCCAGTCACAAGCAAATTCGCTGGAGCTATTTTCGTGATAAACAGATAATAAGTTAGGATCATCATTTCTTATGCCTGATTATTTGAAAATAATTGTTTTCCTCTACTATTTTGCGTAGCATTATCTATTCTATTCAACAAGTTGTGAAGACATCATTCTGTATCACAATGTTTTTCTTTTTACCATTATTCAATTTGTTGTCTGCTATTTAAAATAGAATAAATCTTCAGTTTGAGTAAAATATAATTTTTATGCTTTATGAATATAAGAAAATTATATTTTAAATTTAAAAAATTTGCTTCATTTCTTTATTAACTGTGCAAATCTCTTAGGAATTTTTTCTTAAAAAACTATTTAATATGAAGTAAAATAGAAACTGATTGACTGCCTTGAAATAGTGTGTGCGTAAAAGCAATTTTTGTACAGCAGATGTAATCATTTATCAATTTCAGGTACGGTTCAGCATCATTATTGAAAGACGCACATTGTCATTAAATAATTTTTTCCCATTTTAATAAATGATAAGTGACGTTGTGTTTGACTGACATTGAGACCGTCTTCGTGGAGCTGAGACAAACAGTTCTTGCCAGCATTGTATTCAGCATCATTAAAATGTATGCGACGCGGAATGCGTGATAAATACCACGAGAGATCGCTTCCAGCTCATTAAATTAAAAACTGGATCCGATCGATTTTGCACGGAGAGACTGTGCAGAGAACACCAAAACATTTTCAGAGAAAAACAGCCACCCATTCAAAATCTAATAAGATCCTGGGTGGGTAAATTAGTTTATGAAAGAAACTTGTTTCCCAGGGAATTTCCAAGATGTAAGCTGACAATAATTGGGATGGAGACTCGAATCGTAAATCAAATATGTTATCCAGTGAAAAGAGATCCAGATTGCTAATGGGCCAGAGCGCTCTGAGCTTTTCAATTACTGATAAAAACTGCGAAAATAGCGAGTTTTCTACATTAAAAAAATATTTCATTTGTGTTGATACGCGAAATGATTTTTTCAGGTGCTAACGATTTTTTTTTTAAAAAATATTGATGTATAGCTCTTAAAGTACTTTTAAGTCAAAGGAGTAATAGAATAAAATTTTTGTAGAAAATTACCAAGATTTCCTGTGTGAGATTAAATTCAGTCCATGACTTGTTTCTATTACTTTACACAAAATTAAATTTTTCTTTTTAAGGATACAGTTTGTATATGAAACCCTAGCTTTTTTAGGCTTAAAAGTTAATTATTATTGCATACTTTCTAGAAATAAATATTATTAGTCGTAACTCATATTCTTAATAATATTTTATAATGGTAATATAATTGGTAGTCATAATGGAATTGGTAACACACGATATTCATTTTTAACGTCCTCATGTGAACAGTCTACAAATTTATTATGAGGCGTTTTAAAGTAAACACGCAATTTTCCTTTTCGGGTGAACTTCTTTGTTTGTATAGGGTGAATCCTAATCCCGTATACTGTACAACAGGATAACATAAATATTCTAAAAATTTATTTCAAGACTCGAAGCAAAACTTTGGGCTCATCATGGTCAAAGAGCAAGACGACACTACTTATGTAAAATGTCTCAAGTTTGGTCCTACAACAGCTTTCAGCTATAGATATACAGCACTGTATAGAAAATCTGTCTTGAGGGCTTGTTAATCTAGTCGGTTAGGGCATCGTTCTCACTATCACAAGGTAATGAATTCAAATTTCTATTTAACGAAGATCCATCGTGTTTACTAAAGGCGATTGATTGGAGCACGTCATATAGATTGTGGTCCCAATGTTTTCCATGTGAAAGGATACATCTGGGGGTGACAGATAAAGTATTAGAGATCTTCTGCTTTAAACTTACGAAGACTCCCAAGCTATAGCTTCTACATACTGATAGAGCCCAACACATGGCTATTATATACACATGTGCAGGGAAGATTACTGTGATATACTTCATATATAAAAAATTTATTTTCATTTTATAATTAATTAAGCTGTATCTGGCAACAAGAGAGACCGGTTTTTAAGAAGTTATTTGAATGTGCTCAAGAAGAAGAAGGACGATCTGAGGGAATTAACTTAATATTGTTTTTGTAACTAATAAAGTTATGTTTAATCTCTTGATTATCTGTCATGAATAAACAACAAACATTACATGGTGTCAGAAATTAAAAAGAAAAATAATAATAATAATAATAATTTGAAAAGAAGGAATATTTAAAAAAAAATAATTGTGTAAAGAAGAAAAGTTATTTTTTTAATTGCTAAGCCTAACATGGCTGATTGAAAATACTGTGTGTAATATTGGAAGAGAAGTCTTTCTTGTTTTCTGGATGAAACTGATAATTTTCACCGTTCTGCTCAGGAAGTTACTTTTTGTCAGAAGAAATGGAAACATTTAAACAGCCAAGTGAATTTAACTTTAGCACCGGAAATGTTGTTGAAAATTGGAAACGTTGGCGCCAAAAATTCGAAAACTATATGATGGCGACTGAAAAGAATTTGAAGCCTGATAAGATAAAGATCGCTATTTTGCTGAATCTTTTAGGTGATGAAGGTGTTGCAATATTTAATATATTTAAGTATGAAGAGGGGAAATCTTCGGAGAAGTATGAAGACGTCCTTATAAATTTTGAGAACTATTGTATACCACGTCAAAATGTTGTATTTGAAAGATACAATTTTTTCTCCTGTTCACAGCAAGAAGGTCAAAGTATGGATTCATATTTGACACTATTGAAAACTCTAGCTTCATCATGTGAATTCGCCGATCAAGAAGAATCACTGATTCAAGATAGAATTGTTCTAGGGATTCGAGATTCTTCTTTACAGGAACGACTGCTGAGAGAACCACAATCAACTCTCAAAAAGGCTGCAGAATTTATTCGAGCTTTTGAAATTAGCAAGGAGCAGCTTAAATCCATCAAGAAACAAGAAAGTACTTTGGCTATCAGAATCCACTCAAGTATGCCAGTTCTATTTTTGGAGGAAGAAGTAATTTATAAATGGTGGGAAACCAACAGAATTTGTAATTGGTCATGTTCTAAGTCCTTAATAATAAAAGCGTTGATTTTTTACCATCAATTTTTATTTCTTTTCAAATTATGTTGTTAATGATAGTAAGTAAAATTATATACCATAGAAACGTTCTTCATTCATCATTGCAACATTTTAAAATATAGTTTTAAATAAACTCAAGGCTTGTTTAAAAATATAAAAAATAATTCCTTTAAAAAATGTAAAATTTTTTCCAAGGAATAACGAGTTTAATTTGGTGTAATCCTTGGCGACAACTTATTCCCCTAAAAATTTTCTAAATCATTTGCATTTTACTGACTTCTCATTCAAGCATGACTAATAACACTTAGCGTTAAAAAGAAGCACCCGACGATTCATGTTTTACAAAAGAATGGTTTTCCACACATCTTATCACGCTTTATTTATTTTTCTTAACTTTGCATCTCTTCTTCGCCAACAAACTTCAGAGGTGCCAAAGTAGACTTGCTTTTCCTCTTCATATTCTTTTTATTTTAATTCCAGTGCTCGAATAAGTGTCCTAAAATTGAATTTCCCTAGTTAGGATACAACTTTCTCAACGAAAAAAAGACATGTACAGCTCTTAAAAATAAAGTGAAACGCGCTACATATGCAACAAAAATAAGAACTCGCGCGCTAATAAATAAGCTTCTTCTCCTGAGAGAAAGTAACACGAATTACCGAAGACTTATTTTTTTATATATTTATTCCTTCCTCATATAACCCTTCAACCATATCCCCCACCCCCTATTATTTGATTATACTTGAGAAGCATGTCGGCCATAATACGCATATATTTATATTACGATACAGCATAAACATAAAAAAAATTTTAAGAGAAGAGAGGGAAAACGTAGGGAAGAATTCGGAAAAAAATCCCTTGGGGTATCTGCAAGTGCTACAACTGCTAATGACTGTGCTGGTATCAATATGCTAATAAGATGCTTCGGAAAAAGGGTTTTAAATTTTCATGAGTGCGCGCATGTTAAAAAGGATAAATTTGATCACAAGAAAAATGTCAGTTTTTAAAGCATGCACTTCCTCCAAGAAAGCAAAGACTTGGACAGATTAGTTGTACGATGAAAAGCCCCACTCACCGGGGCTTTAATATTCCATCATCTTCATCAGAATTCAGGTGACCCGGGGCTTTGCAAAAGCGATCAAGGGGGTGTCGGATTCACCCTCCCCTTCTCTCATCAAAAGATTCTGCAGCCTCCACTGCAAACTTTCCTTGCCAGGTGTTACATCTTCTTTATTGATGTTTTAAGGATTTGCATTGTTCCCTGCTTTATTTTTTAAGGTTTCGCAAACATGTTAAGTAGTCCCAGCGAATGTTTTGCATGACCTTTTCTTAACTCCTGCATTAGTCTGAAAGCATTAGTTCTTTCATAAATTTCACAATTTTTCTTATTTCATTCCAGGGTAAAATTTATAATAAGAACGCTCCTAGGCCTCTGGCAGATTAGGATGCCACAAAATGAAATAGGGCACTTTAATAGAAACAGAAAATTAATTTTTCGAAATTCTATACATCAAATATACTTGATATTCATCGCAAAACTTAAAAGCATTTTTTGTAAAATTCTTGTTTTACTATCATCATTATTCTTTTGATATAATTTCAATATTTTGATATTTCCAAGATCTCCATACATTATTGATGCACTAAGTGATTACCTTTTATTTTCTTCAACTAAAGTACAAGCTAACATTGGCAAATTTAATCAAAACAATAACACATCAACATTAACTAAGATAACATAAACAAATTTCAGAGAAAATAACCATACTTTTAATTAGTTTTATTACATCTAGTTAGGGAAGTAATTTACGAAAGCATATGTAAAAGAAATTCAAATTTTAATACATGAAGTACATAATGTAATAAGTTAAAAGAAAAATCATATACAATTATCACGTATTATCATTTATTATATCTTTATTCAGTGTTATGAATAAGCTATTACATACTCAAGTAGAATTCGTATCAACGATTATATTTTAATAGAGTCATTCAATACATTTTTTGAAAATATTTTAGGAATTATGCTTTTCATATTCCAAATATTAATATTTATAAATCAAAATACTTTCAATTTGACAACTTGCGAGTATTTTGTAAGTTAATTATTATGTACTTCTTCGAAAATAGAATGTGTTTTACCAAACCTTGCTTAACTTAGAGCTTTGATGAAAAACAATATTAGCGAATTATTTTGCTAAAGAACCTAATCTGGACACTATAATTACAGTAATAGTTGCAAAACATTTTATGAGTGCTTAAAATTAATGTTTAAAGTTATGGGCATTTTTTAAAAATTAGAAATCCACAATAAAAATAAATAAAGTTCTAATAAATGTATATTGTTAGTATACATTGCATTGTTATTAAATAAATTTTGTTGTTTCTTAATCAAAAACTTTATATGCTTATGAATAGAAATATTTGTGTGAACTTTATTTTAGAATACAGAAGTGTGTGTATGTATCTCATTAATAACACCTTCCTATAAAGTTTTTAATTATTCCCCACTCAAATATTAACTGGTTTAAAATATTTTAAAACATAACATGATTTCTTTTTGCTCTTGTAACAAAGCATTTTAAGTAATTGTATATATACGACTCTAATAAAGCATAGTTATTACGCATTGACTTGAGACAGATATAATAATCAATCAGAAATTCTTCTTTTTTCCAAATTTAGACAAATTTCTTAGTTAGGAAAACAAAACTAAGTTTCAAAAAATAACTATGGATAAATAGTTTAAAATACAAATGTGCAATATATAAATACAAAACACACACAATATAAAAATTACTTTATTGTAAAAACACAAAAAAAGTATGAGTAAATTGTTACTTTTTATGCATCGTATGAAAATCAAGCCTCGATTGCAATGTATTAAATTCACAATAATTAAATGCACGTAATTCAATTTACAAAGGTCTTTATTAATAACTAATTTTCATTTTTTAAATTTATGTACACAATTTTGAAATAAATTTTTTTTCAAAATAAAATTGGTTTCATTTATTTGTGTTTTTTTTTCCATGATATTTGCAATTTTATGGTAGCTGCGCATAAGGCTTAACTTTTGTTAACAACCTATCAATCGTTTTAGAGACATCAATCAAATACAATATATTAGTAAAAAACATTGATGAATTGTGTGAGCTAGTAAAATATTTACATAAGTATTTTCACACATCTCACATAA
Source organism: Latrodectus geometricus (assembly GCA_026290005.1). Taxonomy (NCBI): domain Eukaryota; kingdom Metazoa; phylum Arthropoda; class Arachnida; order Araneae; family Theridiidae; genus Latrodectus; species Latrodectus geometricus. The sequence continues at coordinate 52,279 of JAPDSC010073383.1, read as the reverse complement.
AAATAAGATTTTAATCTTAGAATAATCTGGTGGAGATATCGTAAAAGCCATTCTTAATTAGTACCATAAATGTACAGATAATCATAATTAACCTTAGTTAATGAGCAACAAAATAAAATTCTTTTTTATTTTACTTCTTTCTTTATTTGTTTTTAATGTTTAATCAATATTTAATATTTATAATTATTGAGTATTTATTACAGTAAAGCAACATTTAATATTTATTATAGCAAAGCTTATGATCATGTGCAGAGACAAAACTTTTTTTCCTTATTTTGACCCGTTTTTCATACAGTGCCAATATGTTGTTCAAACCGTACTGTTTGATTAACTTAGGGGTCATTTTCCTCAACAGCAAACTCCACAACCAAATTTAAATTGACAATGGGAGAATTCACATATCATGTATTTATCAATTTCAATTTTAATTGGAAATTTTCCCAAATTATCTGTGCATCCTGTTATTGAATTTGTATAATAACTTTAAACCATTGAAGCAATATGTTATTGTAACTTTTCTCATTTTAAAAAGTTTTTTTTTCTGTATGTTACAGAAAAGCAAGTATTATTTTTTTTTAAATTGCAGGACATAAAATCGATTACTTACCAGTACATTAACGAAAGTACGCAATAAATACAACTTTAATTATCAAAAAACAAGTAAAAAATGTAAGTGGCTAGATACAGGTGTAGAAGAGTTAACGATAATTTCTCGACATAAATATCAAGCCCGAATCGATCTTTGGTTGCGACGTGCGTAATAAACGGACTTATAGGCGAGGGCGTATTTTCCGTAATTACTGTTTAATTTGAACTTTCACGAAACTTGTGGGCGCCTGTAAGTGAGATTTGATGGCCAGTCTTAGGAGCAGGCTCAAATTACATCGCCACGTAATCGAGGCCTTCAAGAAAGAAAAATTGTGCATTACAGTTAATTTCGTCTTCATTTTTGTTCCCTTTTATTTAATAAAGAAGGGTAATTTCTAAAGCAAGGGGATGTTCTTCATAATCTCTGATTTATATCCAAGGTTGTTAAAAAAATGTGATGAACCCTTATTGGTGCAATGTTATGCATGAGTGAACGCTTATGACAGTCATGATAATGAGGTAAGTATGCCTATTTCGCTTTATAGTAATTTTATACATAATTGTGATGAATCTTCATCATTTTAACTTGTCAACACAGTCCTTCATTTCAGTTTTGTATTTTGGGTGCATATATAATATCAGATTATACCGATTCATATTCCACACACACAACTCTATAAGTCCAAAGCTTCAAATTTACAAGTTTAGTGCATTTTCCTCTTTTCTTTCATTTACAGTATATTCCCTGCAAAATAAAGACCATTCTTGAAATTTTTTAAATTAATTTAGCGAAAAAATAATTTTATGGTTTTAGTGCAGATCAATTTGTTGTAAATAATCGAAATAAATATCGAAAAAGCTATGAATATTTGATCTTTAGCAGTATTTAACCTCATGTTGTTATCTTTGTTATTCTCAAATGTAAATTTATTGAAAATAGTTTCCTTTATACTTGTGATGAATTATTCGATAATCTTACCATAAACCAAATTGAGGTGACATAACTGGAAGATTATTTATTGATTTATTGATGTTAATAATTTAAATTTTATTTTCATTAAATATTCTAAAAAAAATTCTTTATTATAACCTAAAATTTGTAATTTGCTCTTTGATTTTGCAAGAAACCAGCATATCAAGAAAAATGTTTACTACTCTCTTGTATATCTTGACAAGATATTATTTTGGGAAGAAAATTCAAGTCTCAAAAAAATCAAACTATAATTTGAACTTACAATTTGTTGACATCAGAAAATTTTGTATTATCTGTATACATTGGCCATAATACATTATATAAATCTAAGTAAAAAAAATAACATAACTTTTCTCATTACGAAAAAATTTCTCAAAAAATTGGTTTGAGTTAACCTTGATTAAACGCATTTTGATTGGGTAGAGTTACTTATAATTATTCATTAACGGTTGTTAAGCAACCGTTAAACCAAGTCGGTTCTGTTGATCATGAATTCAAACCCATTTTTGATTCCTATTAACAATGGAAATATAATGAAATATATAATGAATGAACAACATATAACCGCACTTATCTCGTAAACAAATAAAAAGAGTATTTGTTAAAAAGAAATATAATAATAACATTTATAAAGTATTTAATATTTCGAATATTATAAAGATTTTTAAATACTACTCTTTTCATTAAACATTATTATGTTTCATATTAACTTAATAATAATATTATTATAATAAAATATTAAACAGTTATATAATAAAAAATTATAAAAACGAACATTATAAATTAATTCTTTAAATATTATTATATTTATAATATGAATACAATAATTAAAAAATGATTTTTTTTATTTTTGAACAATTGTACTGATTTATTAAAAACCAAGATTTCGCAAAAGGTATCTATAAATTGCAATATTGTTATTTTCTTTTATTATAACCTTAACCTCAAGATTATAATACCATTTATAATTTCTGTTATTGTTGTTTGATTGCATTTAATTTTCTAATGTATTATTTTTAGTTAATCATCAATAAGTAAACAAACATACTTAATACATTAATGAATATATTATTTTAAGATTTAAATATATTTTGATAAAATTTTTAAAATTTTGTAGTATGTATTTTTCGCTTGAAACACTGAGAGAAATTTTAAATTTTATTGTTGTATAAGATGACTCAATGCTATTTGTAAACATATTTCATTATGGATACACATATGTACTCGTAAATATATTTGTTCACATAGAG
>JAPDSC010073383.1:16203-48821 GCA_026290005.1 Latrodectus geometricus | reverse complement strand
TCAGAAATTAAATTATTCAGCAAATAGATCAAAATTATATACGTGATGAAAAATATTTCCCAACATTTTAATTTCTAATCAAAATACTCAAATTAATTTGAATACAAATTAAATATTTGGAGAATCTTAATAAATATGTAATTAATTTATATACTTATTCAATGGGATTCAAACTCGCATTTTAAAAACGAGAAACTTTGCATAAATATTGGAAAAAAAATCTACACCAATTAATATTATTATATGAATACAAATGAATAAAACAAAATATTAAAAGTTATTAAAATATGTATACCATTTAAGTACTTAAATGTTAGTTCTGAGTGTTGTAATGAGAATATAACAAGATTTAAATTCCCCATGAAATAGATTAAAGTGAATGAGCTGAAATTAAATCAATTTTAACATAATTTAAATTTTAATGAAATTTTAATTAAATATTTAAATTACTAATTTGGTGACTTTTTTGATGAAGATATTTTTATAAAAAAATATTAATTTGTACACTTCTTTGTATAAAAGAAACTGATAAAATTCAATATTATGGGGTTTTTACGTCTCCTATTTGTGATTGATAAAAGATTGCAATATTTAATTAAATAAAAGACAGATTTATGTGACTAATTAAAGCATGAATGGACAGCAATGACAAATATTACTTATCTAATTAATTAGGGATACAAATGCAGTTTTGTTACAGCTTTGAAGTATTTTTGAAGAATTATTAAGTGAACAAAATATATATATACGAGAATTTGCATCATTTTTCATTCACTTAAGCAAAATTTTAAAAGACTTCCTATGGAACTTATAATCAAATTACATGAAGTATAACTATATAAATGTTGTAACACAATGTTTCTGCATAAAATGTGTACTGATTGTTAATGATTTAGATTCGTAGACATAAATTTTTTTATGATAATGTATTAATTGTGATTATATTTACAGTTTTATTAATGAAGTTAAAGGTTTAATCACGGATAAAATACATTTAATTACTGATTTTCCTAAAATCTATAGCATGATTTTATAAATGCATTCATTAAGAAAAAATCCACCTCGTGTGATTCATTTATCAAGAAATCAACAGAGCATATCATGGTTATTTGCAAAATTTGTTTTGATTTGATTGATTAAGTATAATTTTAGCATATTTTTCTTGAAATGCGTGGAAGTTTTAATTAAGTCACCATCCAAAATCTAAGAGAATTTAAATTATTTTAATAACTTCCATTTACTGATTTCAAATTTTGTGTGTGAAAAAATATATTAATCTTAACTAATAAACTATAGTCACTACCCAATTTGTAACCAATATCACTTTGTGCATGTGTAGGAACATATTTATATATTTTTTATTTGCTCAAATTTTTTTAGTTGCCTTAAGATGTTGTACTTATCAATTATTTTATTATGATTATAGTTTCTCTCTTTTTAATTATTTATGTTGTTAAAGAATTTTGAAAAATGTTTATTTTTAAAATGAATTAATTCATTGTTTAGCCTATTAGCATACTTAAAATTTGAATATAGAAATTTGAATTAAACATTGTACACATTATGCGATAAACTCTACACTTATTGGTCCTCTTGGACCAAAGCTCTCTTGATTTCTGAATTCGGGCTGCTTCAAAGTCTCTGCTTATGAGGCAGAAATTGTGTGAAAGACACTGATGAGTGATTTTTGCTCCATTTCATATCCCAAGAGTTATTATTGGGAATCTGTAGTTGAGATTTATCGCAGGGGGGGGTGTCACATTTATTATTCCATGAAGTATGTTTTTAAGATGAGGGACAATATTTCAAACCTGTGACATAATGCATTAGTTTTACTAAAATATAAAAATAAACATTTTTAAAAATATAACGTACTTGTGATTATATATATTTTCTATTTTTTGTTTTTATTTCAAAAACTAAAAAAAGATAAACTTGTTTTTTGTATAAATTAACAAAATTAAAAAATATTAAGATTCTATAAATATTATCAAAAGATCGATGACGTTTGATTCAATAATTTTCAATTTATAAGAAACAAATTCAAAATATAATTTTAATTAAAAAAATTAATGTTTAATATAATATTTATTTCAATATATGTAGAAATTCATTTTAAGTTGTATTTAATAATACGGAGCAAATTTTGCTTTTGATTCTCAAAATATTTCACTTAATTAATAAAGATTTAAAATATAATTCACATTCAATATTCTATGTTAAAGATTGAAAATTCATTCAGCTCTAAATTATTTGCAGATATTTCATTGCTTAAAAATTGAAATTTTAATATAGGTAAAGTATTTTATTTCTTTTTTCAATCGGCAATAAAGTATAAAATATAGTAAAAATTAAGAAACCAAATGGATATATAGTTCAAAATCGACAACAAATAGAATCTGAAAACATAAATTTATTATGAGAAATATTAAAGATTTATTTTGAAAAATAAAAAGACTTATCCAAATTTGAATAAATCAACATTTTTTGCGAATAAAAAATGTATCAGTATTTATTAAATAAATCGTATTTACTTTCTTGTATAGTTATAATCAAATTAAGATTTGAAGCATAAAACTGGTTGTCCTGAGGTTAACAACCGTGAAAGCGAATAGATTATTATGAGATACTGAACGAATTTGGAAGGGTCTTCTGGTGCGAACTAAAATCACCAATTGACGTGCGTTAATGAACTTTCATGAGGCACCCTGCCCCTGAACTTGAATCTGCAGCTGCTGGAATTCCATTTCATGTCCATAATCGTCGCCAAGATCCGGTCAAATTATTCCCTCCCACCTATTGTCTCTGTCACAGTGCTTTGGTTTTCACCATTTAAAGAGCCTTCCTCACACCGGAAATTGCGATTGACCTTTCCGGTTAAGAGAATCCGGGTGCCTTATGGCTGGCTGTATCACGTATCTGTCAAGATGTACCGACCGGAAGAGGTGGGGGAGGGACATCTCATCTTAGGAGCTTACGGGAAGCAGGTGACGACTGCTCAACGCGGAACTTTATTCCGTGTAGTCGTTTGCGGATCTAGATAAAATTTAGAATCTTTTAACACTCGTAGAATGTAAAATAAGTCCTCTTCTTTTCCGGTTTTCAAAGAAGACGGAACTAAAAAGAGTGCTTGCGTGCGATGGATTGTTTTTCACTTTAATTTAAAAACAAGTAGTATGAAAATTACGATTGAATAACACTTAGAATGATAACAGGACGTAAAAATTTCTCATGATTTGTATACCAAAATCTAGATCCGTATAATTTTTTAATTATAATTGAAAAGGTACACTGAATTCTGTTTTTCCGGAGTTGGAGATAAAAACATTTTAGAACGCTTATTTGTGTTGTCAAGATATTAAACAGCCTTATGTTTAAAAATAGAAAGAGTTATTCAATGTTAAGTAAAATACCATTTTCGGTTATAGAAAAATATTGACGTTTGTTTTGAATCTTGATTTTATCCTTTTAATAATCAAACTAATTTTGAAAGCAGAATAAGACAAAAATAGGCGATTTGTTGAGTGTAAATTAATTGTAAATAGTAAATCAAATACTCGAGTTGATCCTTAATATTAAGTTAATTGTCTGGTGTACTTTAAATCTAGGAAAATATGTCTTTATCTAAAAGAAAAAGAATATGTTTTAAAAAGCTGTAACTGCATATTTTGCCATTATTTTTTCAATTATTCCAAATTTATATTTCCCATGAATTAGTTTTTCTTAAATTGGTCCAAAATCAAAGTAATCATAATTGTAGTTTTAGAAATATTATTCATTATTCAAAATTTTAAAAAAGATTTGTAAAGAAATACTGATTAATAATTTGTTTGCGTATATTTACGATTTTCTTCGCTCAAAAAGCAATAATTTCAGGTAAAATTGAATCTGAATAATGTATTAGTTTAAGATCTTTCCAGAGAATAAATTCTTGAATTTAAAATATTTTTTCTAAAGTTATTTTTCTATCAAATTTCATTATTATCGTATCTAGGTGTGCTGGACTTTCTTCTAAAGATTATTTCCGGAATAAATTCCATTACTGCAGCATAAAATTGCATAAATTTTCAATGAAAAGCCTTAATTGAATTCTTCCGTTTTATGAGATGTAAATTATTTTATTTTTATAAATATTTTCCTGTTCATAGTTTTATCTTTCTTTTAGTGCTAATTTAATTTCAAAAAATATTTACGAGTTTTTTTTTATGAACTTATTTATGTGTAAAGAAATAAAATTTTAGTGTGAAGCTGCAAAAAAATGTTTTTGTTTATGTGAATGGAGGCCAAATTGGAAATGTTTAATATAAAGACATCTTAGTTTAAAATGCACAAGAGTATTTTAACAATAAACATTCGCACTAAAAATAATAGATGGTGTCATTGATCACCAATATTAAATTATCTGAGATCTCAGCAGCTTCAATTATGAAAAAAACATTCTCAATTTTAGAAACTAAATCATCTTGAAGTTGATTTTTGTTCACTATCTTCTAAAAGAGGTTCCGTACAAAAGTATCAGCCCCAGCAAAATCAGTTTTAATTGGATATTTATTTGTAATTTATGAATTTAAAAACTCAGCTTATGTTTTAGAAGAAAAATAAAAATAAAATATTACTTAATTTAAATTTGACTCCTATAATTTTATGAAATAAAAATTGATAAATTATGTTCTCCCTGATTAATTATTATTAATATTATAACCTAAAAATTATGTAAAATAATTATTTGAAACGTGATCGTTGTGATTTAATGACGAGTATCTGATGTACTTTGAGTTGTAATTATATCAAAATTAGTTTTTATTGGATATTTATTTATATATTATGAATTTAAAAAGTCTACTTATGTTCTATAATAAAAAATGTAGTTATAATAAAATATTATTTTAATAAAACATTATTAATTTATAAATTGTAATAAAATGTTATTAAAGTTAAGTTCTAAAATTTTATCAAATGAAAACTGATAAAGTATGTTTCTTAATTAACTATTATTAGTATTTTAAGCTAAAAATTATTATATTTAAAATAATGATTAGAAACTTGATGGTAGTTTAATGAATATTATATGGGGTCATATCGAAACTATTTTCTATCTCAATATACAGTTATTTCTAGGTTGATTAATTTATCATTTTCATAATCAGAAAGTTATAAATAAATGCGGAGGATTTTTGATTGTTCCAAGTAGTGATTATGTTTTTGTTCCCTCAACAATACCAATCTAATACCACGATGCCGCCAAACACGGATGCGACCATCATGATGCTGTACACAGAACCTGGATTCATCTGAAAAGATCACGTCTCGCCATTCGTGCGCCTAGGTTCATCGTTGATCACACCATTGAAGGCGCTCTTGTCTATGACGCAGCGTCAAGGGAAGCCGCAGCCATGGTCTCCGAGATTAAAGTCCATGCTGCTGCAAACGTCGTCGAACTGTTCGTGTAGATACTTGTTGTCTTCCAAACAACCCCGTTTCTTGACTCACGGCTCGTGACGTGGTTGTGCGATCCATTATACTGCCATGCGTATAGTATATATATGCGTTATGTACTGCCATGCGGATAATATGCCTGTCTTCTCGGCTGCTAGGGATAGGTGGCCGTTGAGATCCCGCATGGCGTTCCGTATTACCGTCCTGAACCCATCGATTCCATATTCTGCTAACAGTCATTGGATCTTGACCGACGCGAGCAGCAATACTGCGTTAAAATAAACCGCAATCCCGGTACGCTACAATTCGACCTTTATCAAAGTCAGAAACGTGCTGGTACGCATTTCTCCTTCTTACACGAGGCATCACAACAACTTTTCACCAAGCAACAACGTTCAAATGCAATTTGTGTATGAGGAACCGGCTGAACAATTTCCTCATTTAAACACAATGTAGGTGTCGCTACTGGCACCTGCTTTGTCTGAATGGGTAAAAAGCTAATCATTTGCATATCACAGCACCTTCTTCCTTTCGTATAAATTTCACGTCTGTAGCATGTCGCCTTCTTGGTGTAGCAATTTTAATGGCTAGTAGTGTAATAATTAAACTTTTCCTGTATCTTTCTTGTGTATTTTTGACAAACGTACATTCCATTTTATGTACATGTATGGTATGTCGGATGCTTATTTTTCTCTTTTTGCTTGGGTAATTTTCTGAAGATGTGTAGTTATATGGTGAAATCTTCGCAATTTTAAACCATGATCAAGTAAGTGACAAGCTCGAGAACTGAGTTTGTAATCAACCCCTAAATTTTCACCCACATTCATAATAATAAATCATGACATCTACTATTTTCCTGATAAAAATCTAAATCAAATCTATATGGTTTCGAAGAAAAGCTCATGGTTTTAGGTGAAAAATCATAGTGTAAATAATGTATGCTCCAGTAAAATAAAGATAGCCTTTCATGATATTAAAAATAAGTTTTATATTCTATGGGTAAATATACATCCTCAATACATTGTAGTTCATATCAGCTCTTTAAACTGATTTTCTGTTCATTGAAACGAATGATTAATTTCACAATTTACAAATGAGATGTTATTAATTTTTGAACGAATTTACTTATTCCCAAACACTTTATATTTTAATGATTGTGTAAAGAGAAAATAATACATAGTATCAATTAATATTTCTTGTGGTACTTTTACTTTTGAATTCCTTTTTGGATTTGGTTATGTTATTAGTTTCCCCTCCCCTTACAAGAAAACAGTGAAATACTGACAGTTGCTCCATACCATGATCAAATGATCGTTCGATACTTAAATTGGCATTCTCTTCTTCACCCTATATTAGAGAAGTAGTAGAGTCATCAGAATATATAATGAGTATTGGTTTACTTGGTATGATCGGTCTTCGATTGGGTCGGGTATGGAACAGAAACTCTTCTGGAAACGGGAAATATAAAAAGGAATTTGAAAGGAACTTCAAAGAAGAAAGAAAGCCTTAAAATTTCCTGATTATTTCACAATTTAAGATAATTTGTTTTATGAATCCTCAACTTATTTTATTTCTTTCAATATTATATATATGACTGATATCATCCAGTACCATTCAAAGAAATGTTATTAATTAACAAAATAACATATTAATAAGAGGGCCTCAGTTGTACTTTCATATTGATTTCATTTTCTTCAGTAAAAGATTTTTTAATGCACTATATTATAAAATTTTAAAAAATTTATTCGAATGAATACAGTTTAACATTTTATATCTGCTTTGCTACTAAGAACCAGAATACTTGGGAGATTGACTTTGTTTCCTTTTTACGGAATGTGAGTCTTCAGAAAGTTTAGGAGAATTATTTTTGTGTCATATAATGTTATTTTACATGGCATTATTTTAAAAGACACATTAACAATGAGTATCTATTGAGTTAAGGCCAATCTTCAACTTAAGTCAAGCATTAAAGATTAAGTGTACGGCAAAAGTCAAATAAGAAATTTTAGGTAAAGGGTAGATTATGGTACCACTTGGTTTCGTAAAAAATATTGGCGATAAAATTAAATTTCTGGTAACCCTGGTATTTTTAGTGCTTTAAATAACATTTTTTTAGGTTTTCCATTTAGTTATTAACCTTTTGGATTTTATCTTGGCGTCAAAAAATAGCTAAAAAATCAAGAAATACCCTCAACTAAACTTCACCCGAAATTTCAACTCCATTCTGAAGCACATATGTGTGATTTTTGTTATAAAAAATTAAAAACTTTCTTTTCTTAAAACGTTTTTTATTAATTTTATTTATCCTTAAATTTATGTATTTGACTATTAATAAAAAGTATTTATGTGAATGAATTAAAATTATGCAACATAAAACAAGGTTTGGTTTGCATGACGCTCAACGGTAATTTTTGTCACGCGAAATGCAAAGCAGAGTGAAACCTACGATATAAAGTGTATTCCAAACCACAACAAGCGTCCAAGCTAGCAGTGAGAATCAAATCTGTTAAACTCTTTAACAATTCTGCTGCCAGCTCGGCGATATAAAATATAACTCATTAAAAAAGTTTCAATCAATTACTTGATAGAGTGTCTAATAATTTACTTTTTTATATTCTAATAATAAATTATAATGTTGACATACATAGATAAGATACAATAACAACTAAGGAAAAAAATTATTTAAACGTTAAGTGTAAAAAGAAAATTTATATTTTATTAAATAATTTTTTGTAATATATTAATTTTTCTAAGACCCAGCTTTTTGCTGGCAAATGATCACCAGCAATTAAAGACTTTTTGCAATTCCAATGAACTTACGTTTTGAACCCAGCTTCATCACACACCACTTAGATTTTAATTTTTGAACACTTTTAAGCTAGCGATGAATTTGTTAAATAAATTCAGAATTTAAATGTAATCCATGTAGGAAAAAATTTAGCAAACTTATTAAGATATTTATGTATTCAAAACCATTCTGTAATCATATTATTTTTCGATTTATTTGTTCTTTCATTTAAAAAATGAAAAATTTGCATGGTACATATTAATTATGATAAATATAGTTTCAATATGACTTTTTGATCAATTATCACTTAAGGAATCCACATCTACAGAAATTTTCTAAAAATCGTAAAAGAAAAGAAATATAAAAGTAATATAAAACTATATACTAACGTAATAATTAAGATATTTTTAGTAGAATTCAAGCATATTTATTGGCTATTTACTTATTCCAAATGAATTTTAAAATTGTTTGAAATGTATGAAGCTTCTAAATGAGTTAGCAACTATATAAGTTCATTCTTATCTAAGGGCCAGGACTTGTAAGTATAGAGGGTAAGAAAAAACTGTAAAACAGGGATCATTTTACAAGCTCGTCAGCTTTTCTAACCACTACAAACATCTAATTCAAAGTTGGGAAACGAACCCATGAACAATTGGATCGAAAAACAGAGCTCTAACCAATAGGCTATTAGATAGGCAAAGGCAATGTTGAAGATATCCCCCTAGTTAGTAAAAATAACGTAAATCAACAGAGCTTTTGAAGACTGTTTTCAAATTTACCAGTAAGACCTATTTTAAGATGTGTATCCAATTTAAAATCCAATTTTTAGTCATTTCTAATAAATTAAATTTGTCAAAAATATCGAGTATTACGGTTCCCTCAAGAACAACAAAATCGAGCAACACGATGGATAGAGTTGTACTTTGGAAGGTGATCAAAAGTTCTTTCTTAAGATTAAGGGTCCTAGAGTACAGACTAGATTAGTATAGGAATTTACAGTATTTAATCTCTCTTTTCCATGCAATTAAAAATCAACGCACTGGTTTATTGAATGCGACCATTGTTCAAATTCATAAAATCTTTGATACAAGGGAAGTTTTTAAAATTCCTCAACCCACTGATGCAGTTTGAAGTCCGTTCCTACATTGTAATACATTATGAATATAAATTAATATTTAAATAATTAAAAAAAAAATTATAAATATTTTCAATTTCAAAGTAATTAAAAAATTTAAATTTAAATAAAGGATAATTTTCAAAAGGTATGTACGACAATACTGAATTCACACGACTTTTGATTAGCTGACATTAAAACGCATACCCTGTAACTACATCAGATGGATATTAGAAGCTAAATGAATTAAGCTGTCAATAAAAAAAACTTGTTTTATAAATTTTTACACAGTAGTTTATTTGAAAATATGGTAATTGGTGCAACACACCAATATTCTTCTATATAAAATTTAAATAATTATAAAATTTTTAAACTGGTATAAAATAGAAATATGCAAAAATTTCTGACAAAACATTTTAAGTTACTAGGTTAATATCCCATTTATGTCTTCAAAAATCATTATTTGAAATTGTATAAATTTATTCAGTTCATTCAATTATATGATGAAAAATGTTTTCATTTTGAATTGTTTTTAATTTTTTGCATTTTGCATTACATACTATATTTCCTATTAAGAAGAAACGTGAAGTGGAATTTTTCAAAATTTTTACTTAAATCCTTAAAAGTAATGCTTTAGAAGATATACAAATGTAATTTTTTTTGTTAAAAACTGTTAAGTAATTGTTTTGAAATATATTTAAATTTTTCGGCTATATAAGAGGAATTTATAAATGGATGATTACAGCTTATTTGCTTCATGTTAAATATTAAATTATGGTTTATAAAAATATATTCAATAAAATGCATGCTTAAAGGTTTCACAATAGTATTTATTATTATTCAGGCTATAAAATAAAATATTTATTGTATTTAACAACTAAAATGTATATAAAGTGATAAGTCACACAATTACATATTAGGATAATAGTTTGAAATCAGTATATTTATTTTATATAATTTTCTTTATATTTCATAGAATTTTAGCTTAAGCTTTAATTAAAGCTTAAGCTAAGCTTAAGCTTTAAAGCTTAAGCTTTTATTGCCATTATTCTTAATTTTATTATCTCAATCACTTGGTTAAATATTATTTTAAGGCATTTTAATTATATGTTGAGTATTTTGTTTAATTATCAAAAACTACTATAATTTTAAGGTATTAAATTACTGAATTTCAACTTAAAATTAAAAAAAATTATTTTTCTTGTAAATAAAACTATTTTATTTCATATTATACAAAAAATATTTTCTATTTAGTAGTTATCCTTTCTTATATATATGCTATACTTTCTCTGTACAATAAGCATGTATACCTAAATTAAATTGTTATAAATTTAGTATATTTACGCCTTATTTTACTTGCTTAGTAGTAAAAAATAGAAATTTTTAATTTTAACAATTTTATAAGATAAATCTAAATAAATAGTTTTCTTCTCACTTATTTGATAACTATAATTCAATAATATCTGTTTTCATAAACATGAAACTAAACTTTCATAAACATAAATAAAAACATATTATTTGGTGTCTAAATCCCTACTAAATTATGAATCACATTAAGTGTTTATATGTTAACTTTAAATTAACTATTAACTATATTAACTAATAAACTATTAAAAGTCTTAAAGAATGTGCTACTTTGAATAGGAAATAAATGTTATGAAAATTGAATTTTACTATGAGGAACACACATTCATCAAAATAATTTTAAACTATAGCAAATTTGCAGTTTTTATTTATTTTAAAGAAGCATTTATATTTCTAATTTTAATTATTCATAGTTTTAATAAAAGTTTGTCATTAATTGCATGAGCTGTGAAAAGCTTAATTTCTTTTTTACGAATTTTTTATTTTCCATTATAAACACTTTAGAATGATTTGTGTGAGCATTATATACTTAAAAAAGAGAGTCTTAAGAGAATTATAAAAAGTTAATTCTACTAAAGCTAATTTTAAAAAATATTTAATAGCTTTTAAAGCTTTATATACTACATTTGATTTCCTTGTTATTTAACTAAAAATAAAGAAAATAATTATTAAAAAAATATTATTAATTTACTATCATACGGATTTTTATAATACATACTTCATTGTCAAAAAATATTATGGTTTCTAAAAACCTATTTTAAATCTTGGACAGTGTTTAACTAAAATGAATTACAATACTAGGTAAAAATTAATAATTTAGTAAAAAACTTTTTAACTACGCTAAAGAATTCATAATATGCAATCGGAAACTATACTTTCAAACTATAATTTCAAGAGTACTTTATTTAAGTTTTTTTCAATGTTTTTTAATTTACATTGAATTAATATATTTTTTTAAAGTTGATTAATGTATTTATTATATCGCATACACGAATTGATTTATATTTAATAGCAAATTAATATACTTTGCTCAACTTGAACATGAAATACAATAAATTTATAAACTATGAGAAAGTTGATTTCAATATTGCTCAACGGTGATTTTTTTAAATATGGGAGTTAATTAAATTGAGATGTAGAGTTCAAAGTGGACTCCGGAACACGACAAGCTCAAGGTGGGATCCGAACCTATGAGATTATAAACTGAAAACTGGAATTTTATCTATTGGGATACCAGCTCTGCCGAAAGCTTGAGAAATGTGTGACTTTAAGAATAAATTAAACACTTTATTTTAACAAATGCTAACAAAATATGTTGTTTAAAAATTCATTTTACATGTAGCATTTATAAAGAAAATATGCACAGTGGAAATCCGGCTGGAGGGACATTACTCAAGTATCTGATAGGAATCATTTTCTATCCTAGAATTAGCAGCACTAAGAGCGTCTCTGCGTGTTGAAATTTCTGTGCATCTAATATCTCTCTATCTTTCCATGAAGAGTGCTCGGCGTTTGAGTTAGCTGAAAATTCCAATGTGTGGCTATGGTTGATGAGTTCAATCATCCGAAAGTAACACTCGTAAGCATAAACTATCCGAACTTAATTTTGACATCGCTTAGTGGTCAGCTTAATGGCTGAAAGCCGTTGTAAGACATTTTAATATCTACCACGTTAATTACTTATTGCGAGGAATTTTCATAGCAAGTAAGTCATGTTCACGTGTGCAAGGGAGGAAACTGGAAAATTTTTCAAGAACTCATCCTGACATACATAAGACAAAAGAGTAAATCCATCTTCCGTTGTTCAACTGTGGCTGGGCTCAAACACAGATTATTTTTTTCCAAAGAGTGCTGTCCTACAGCTGTGTCATACTCAGCCCATAACCTTGCCTAATTTGAAAATATAAATGATTATTACTCCTAGATAAAATATTTCTAAGGATAATGTTACATATTTTGCAAATATTTATGCTGGATTGTAAATACTCTTTTCTTTTCTAAACAGGTGTTCATCATTTAAAAAAAAAATGTGAACTGAATATCTTATTTAAAAAAGAGGCTAAAGACAATGACGATATGAAAAGTTACTCGTTATTGAAAGGTCAAAGGATTTAACCTCTTTTGTACTTTCCTAACAGTAACCGTGCGTCTCGACTGAGAAATTCCGGCACCTCTCCCCTCGACCATCCATACAGCACATTCTCCATCTGTTCAGGGTTGGAAGGGTTGACAACCTACCTGCCCTGACAGGGTGAAGAAAGAGGGAGACCGAGGTGCAGCAGTATGTATTGAAAGTGGGAGAAAAAAAGGGTTGAAAATGCAGCGAGAACAGGTGCGATCGTCGGCGCCTCTTCAGGGCCCCAAAGGGGTGAAGAAAAGGGTGGTATTGAAAGGGGTTGAGGGTGTGAGGGAAGTATGAAGTCAAATTTTTTTGGGGGGTAGAGGAAATTCCTGAGCTGTCAGGGTATGGGTGAATGGAACGTTACCTTCAACCCTCCTGCTTAAGTTGGTGTAATGTATCAATTCATGATATACCTCACCATTTCAATATCAAATTTTATAGTTTATTTCATAAATACAAAAATGAAAAGAGCACACAAGATTTGTTGAAGTGCATAAAAATAAACCTAATGGTGTATGTTAAAGAATATATTTTACATATTTTTTATAGATTAAGAACTGAATTTTACGATTTACTTTATTAATTTGTACATAAATGCATGAGAAAAATGTGTGCTTCATTAAATTCAATCCTTTTTTGCATTCTCTTGTTATTTTTTGATATGTATTTTATTGTAAAATAATTTTTATAAATGAAATATTAACTCTATTTTTACAGCGAATTTTTGAATAAGGTTGACTTTAAAACATTTTCACGGATGGGAATGAAACAGTTATCTGTATGTTGGTCATTGGATAACCGAAAATTAACAGGGCGCTTATTTTGAAGTTTTAATTCGTAATTAAATTAAATGAAAATCAGTACAGTTTTGAAGTTCTTTATCTCATGGCATCTTTAATTTAAACGACGTAGAAATTTGCTCCGAAAAGATTATTGCCATCATAGGTTAAAGAGTACGACCATACGTGTTCACTTTTTTAACTATGCTCTGCCAACAGGCAATGAATTTTAACATGTAATCTTCACTTCAGTATTTCGTAACTTTAAATCTAAAATGAATTTTCAACTTATTCGGTTAGTTTTCAACTAATCTCTATGTAACATTTCTTTTCATGGGTCATAACCGTGCCTTAAAGAAAGCCAAGTAAATTGTGTTTGCTTTATTTTTATACATCAGAATTTCAGCTGAAATTTAGAGACACATTTATTGCTGGAAGGTACATCCTATGAAATCTGGTGATGCTGGTCTGATAGATATAATATATAAATACTTAATCTTGTCTTACTTATAACCTTATTGGTCTTATATAAGCACTTAAAAAATATTTTTAATGAAATCCCATAAAAAGTACTTATAGAAACAATATCATTTGATTTTAACAGTATTCTTTTATTTAATTATAGAAATGTGTATTGTGCGTGATTTATGACCTAAATTAGTCTTATTAATATGTAAAAAAATACCTCGTGGTTCCCTGGTAGACTTAGAAGATAACGACTTAAACTTTTGATTAGGATGAATCTATTTAAATTGGAGTTTCATGTAGGAGCAGCTGCCTTCCTCCACATGAATCGAATCTGCAATGTAAACGAAAAGAACACAAGATTGCTTATTGCACCAACCAAGATGAAGAAAACTCACAATTCAACTTAAAGTTCTCCTCTTATTCATTAATAGTGATATAATTTAATAAGATCACCTACTTTAGAAAAATAAATACATTCCACAACACTCTTATAACAAAAATGATAAAAATGAAGACTCCTGAAAGGAGCGTAAAGAAAAAATTGTATAATGATCTGTAATTTATCCTAAAAATAAACGTCATTTTTAATGTAATAAAAATCTCTTAAAAAATGTTAAAACAGCATGATGTCATTTAAAATCAAGTTTCATTCTTACAGACTTCTAATTGATATTTCAATAGCTTCCACAAACAAAAAATGAATTTATGATAAGTCTGAAACGAAGGAAAACTCAAGGCGAAGCAATTATCCTACGGGTATAATAAAATAGCCATTTTATTCGCGGGTAGCAATTAATCATGTTGATTCATTACAAGGTACAGGTACTTACTTTTTTTTCTAAATCAAATATAAACTTCAATTTTCTCCCATCAGCTTGCGTGATTAACTCATCGGATCAACATTTTGAATAAGTTATCAAACAAACTTCTTCTCTCGTCCCCCCTTACTCTTCTAACCCTTCCTCCCCCTTTCACGTCATTAAAAGGTTTACAACTACAGCACGCAAATGATGAAAGAAATAGACCACGCCCCTTTTCCGCAATTAACCTCGGAAAGGTAATTAGAGTAAGATCTCCCCCCACACAAACTCATAGGGAATTTTTGACTTTTTCCCCCATTGTAAAATTAAACTTGAGTTTGTCCTTTTCCGCTATGGCATATATTGCATCCTCACTGTAGTAGTAATTAGCTGCCATCATACATGCATTTGCGCGCTTTTCCCACCCCACAGTTCCCCTTTCCGAACATATGTTCTGGAATACTATGGTCTGAATGGTTCGAGAGTAAAGAATACAAATAAAAACGTCGGCTCTTGCAGTAAGAGCTAATTGCTGTAATTAAACCCAGCATTCGAAAGATTTTCGCGGAAAATTTTCTTCCCCATTAATTGTTGTTTGAGCGCCCAGAATCTACTTGCGGTTCCTTGTAGGTGGGGTAGGCCACCCCAAATTGCTCTCGCCCCCCTAGTAATTAAGGAAAACCAAAGAGCAAAAGGCCATTGCTAGATCCTTTTCTGAAACAGTGAGAAAGTTTTCTCTTGTTTTGCTTTTTGATTCTCTGTTTCTCTCGAGAACAGTTATTTCTACAGTTAAGAAGTTAAGTTCCGGCGCTTAACAGATGGTCAGAAAGTAATTTTTAAGGGGAATTTCCTGTCATTGCATTTGGGTGTTAAATGAAAAATTAGGTTCGACTCAAATTTCAGAAAAATTTTCTCAGAATATATAACAATCACAAAGTAGGGAAATATTCATAATTTTAAATTTGTTTGAAGAATCAGTTTTCGAAACATTGTATCGCACGTCATTTTATAAAATTTTCTCAATTTTTACACATCAAGTAAACTTTCTACTTACCAGGAATATTTTAAATTGTTAAACGTATATTTTATTATTTATTGTATTGAAAAAAAAGTTTCTAATCTAGATTTTGTTTAATTATTGTATTTTTAATACCAAATGTATTATTTTATTGTTAACATAAACTGATGGAAAATTCCTCATGAAAATTTATCTCAAAATAAATCGTACTAAAATTTTTGTATTTTATTTTTGTTTTAATATTCGTTTTATAAACTTTAGTATTATACTCTTAAACTGATACTCAAATATTTCTAGTTATGCTTTTTATTGGAAAAGAGAAGAGTTTAAAGATAATTTTTCAAAAAGTTTTCTTCAAATATAATTTCAAAATACTTTGTAATTTTAAATTAAAAATTGTTCAATTTTCCATACATATTTTTCATGTTTTTAATTTAATCTATCTATACAATCACAATTTTCATTTTTTTTTCAAATATTTTCATTTATACTAATTTTAAGTTTGGAAAGTCAAATTTTTATATAATTAAAAAATATTTATAAATAAATTTACTATGCTCATAATGAAAGAATATTACATTTACTTTCAATTTCATATTTTATTTTTACCTTTCCTGATATTTCAAAAACTTATTTTTATCTTGCACTCTTTTGCTTTTTTTTTTTTTTTTTTTTTTTTTTTTTTTTTTTTTTTTTTTTTAAGAAAAGAAAAATAATTTTATATCTCTTTACAAAACTGCATTTTTCTTTTCAGTAGAAACGTCACGATTTCATCTTTAAGTGAGATATAAATTTCACTGGAAGTTTGGAAAATTATTTTAATATTATTCAGAAATAAAATGGACTTGGACATTTTACAATAATATTAAAATATTTTCGGAAATATATAAAAAAGATTGCATAGAAAACAAACAGTGATAAATTAATTTTAAATATAATCTATTGTGCATGTCTAGAAGGTTAAAAACATTTTCATTTCGTAGGAAATTCTGTCCCGAAATCCCTGTTACGTATTTCGTATTAAAATATGTTAATAAGTACAAACAACATTTTGAGTTTCTTTAGCTTACAGAATTTCTTTAGCCAAAATAGAAAAAAATTAAAAATATTTCATCGGTCTGACACAAAAGCATAATGCAAAAGGGATTTAACTCAAAGACACGTTATTCAGAAAAGTACAAATATATTAATTCAACCTTAAGAAGGTTTTAATTAGAAAGTATAAAATTAATAATGATAAAAAAGGTAAGTTAATGGTATACATCTTAAAGTACTCGTGAAAAAATAAAATTTTTATATTGAGATCAAGGTAATAAACTATGCATTAACTGGGAAAAGATATAATTAAGAGTCATTTTATTAAATTATTATCTTCACTATAAGTTGGCTTACTTTATTCGCACTGCAAAATACATACTGTTAGAATCTTACAATATTTATTCAATAATAGAAAAAATGTCTAACAACGTATGAAAATGTGCTAATGCTTCTGTACAAGTGTGTTATTGCATCGATAAAATATAATCTTTTCAATATTTTCCAAATTTTTTTCGATGACATTGGAATAAGGAAGCTTCTAAGTTAGTTGGAGAAAAAAGGATATTATTCCTTTATCATTGCCAGCTGATTTTCTATACACGCTAAGAAGTTCTATCATGAAAAACAAATATTTATAACACTCATTAACAATAAGCAGTTGTAAAGTTGATGATGACTGACTACACCTGTAATGGCAGGATTACCTAATTCTTTATATCTAAGAAGATATTTACTTGATGGCGAAAATATATTATAGAATTTTCGGCAATTTGATAAATCTTATGTACCGTTATTTATTTGTCAAATATATAAAACATAAAAAGAAACATTTGCTTTTAGTCATCAATTAAAAATTCAATTGAATAACACAATTTAATTGAATAATACACTGTCAATACTTCATATAATATTTCTCAATTGAAACACAAAATTCATAGAAATATGCAGATGCATTTAACGTTAGTTTTACTTCAAGTATCTAATATAATGAATTGACTATGCTTTCTCTGTTAAGACTTTTGTAAATTGCGCGAATGTGCTTTTACAATATCAAGGTATATTTTTTTTAAATGCGGTTAATGGTTGCGTGTAATGGATTAGAATCCTTTTTAGACTGAAAATCTTAACCTGATTTAACATCATCTGTGTATATGAAATAACTATTTACAAAATTAATTATTTATTATAAAACATGATTTTGTGATTTTGAATTTCTAACACAGCAAAACAAAACGCAAAAATATTTTTTATTATAAATTTGTGACTCATCCCTAAACAGAAGAAAAAAGTTTGGTCCTCCTGGTCCCCACGCCGCAGAATACATTTCTCCCTTTCATTTGTGAGCTGCAGGTAATTAAAGCTACAATAATTACATGGAACCGCTTTTTACGGAGATCCCCACCGCACGCCAATATTGCCATTAACAAGTCGCCAAAGCTCCTAAATACCGTAATTACAAGATTCATTACGCATCTCGTGTTCTGAGAACCGTTGCAATGGATAGGTAAGTTGTTTCTACTGATCCACCTTCCTACCCTCTCGCCACTTCCACTAAAGCGAGTTGCTTTGAATAGCTGAAAATCGTAGACCATTTGGTTGTTGCTTTAACTAAACGTTTCTGAGAAACAAAACTGATTTATTGCGCCATGTTTGGTCAAATATTATCAGCCTTAAATAGTGACATACTGGCATCATTTTTAACAAATATGATCATCCATTCACTAAGATATTATTGCAAGACTGTTAACAATTGATTATCCAAAAATTATCTACAAACATTGTACATTAATATAAGCTAAAAGAAAACATTATAAAATTTTTTAATCATAAAGAGATCATAATAATAGTTAAAATTCAATATTTTTATGCATATTTAAAACAAAGGTATAATGACATTTTCTTTCATGGATGTATACTTGAATTTAAATACATATTTAACATATAATAGCTTATTTATCTTTTAATTAAGTGTCTTCTGCAAGGTTAGAACTCTGCTAAACTCCATTAAGCTTCCCTGAAAGTACAGAATCTTATGCCGGAAAATTGTATATTTATTTACAGTAAGTAGAATTGAAAATATCTTTTAAGAGATTATAAATACCTTAATTAATTTAAAATATTTTCATTAAAAGAAATTAGCTATTAAAATAATCTTTATTTCGTGATTTATCAATTTTTTTTTTAAAAAAAGGGAGAAAATAATAAGTTTACCTATAATAAAAAGTATACTCTTATATAGCGATGAATGCAAGCATTATTTAATGATAAATGGTCTCAGTTAAATATCAATTTAATTCCATTTCTAATAAGAGCATTCATAAGTATTACAAATTTATCATACTCAAAAAATTACATATTTCACATAACATTTCCGAATTTTATAGCAAACACACGCTCAAGGCTTGAATTATTTTTGATATAAAACAAGATGATGTATACGTTTTATAATATTAAATCTATTGAGATATTGCGTTTCATCATTGCAGGAAATGTTTTAATCATTAAAAAGTTTGCATAAACCAAGAAAGTATTTGAATCATTATTTATTCGTCTTCAGCATAACATATTGTAAAATCATTTCCCATCAAGGGTCCAAATAGGAATCCAAATTGACTTTAATTGTAATTCCTGATAGAATCAGCAATCGAGGGTGAAAACAACCCGTAGTAAATCAAGGCATTCTTCTTCTTATTTGTATATTACAATGTTTTAACCTCCCTTAAATTTACTAAAAATACTCTATATTATAATTAAAATTCCAGATCCATAATAAAATAAACTTTAACGATGAAATTTTAGAGTTCTATACTTCAATTAAATATGAACTACTCTTAAGCATCATAAATATTTAAATTTCTATTAGTTTATTCTTTAAATTACGTCATTGTATTTTGTAAATAATGTCATTTATCTATTAAAAATAAGTAAACTTTGTGAATGCAAAATTTTCATAAGAAAATAATTATTTATTAATTACCATAGAAAAGTAATAAAATATTCATAAGCATATGCTAAAAATTCATAAATTGTTGACTATATTTGCTTATATAATACATATGCATAAGCAAAACCCTCGTCTAATTGATATTTTATTATTTTTTAAAAAGGTACTTATTTAACACAAGTAGAAGTCCTTTATTAATGGCTGCATATTTAATATTCCCATCAATTATTTAACAAAATGATGTAATAGCTATGTTAATCAACTAAACATTCTTCTATTAAAATAATTAACATAAGTCACAATCTCGGTGATAAAATTTCTCTTTTTCTTTAGGAAATTAAAGTGTAGCAGAAATCATTAATTATCTAAAGAGCAAATTTTATATTTCTGTGTAATCATCTCCAAAAATTATATAAATAAATTGACTTTTTTTAAAATAAGACAAAAATAGTAAGATAAATTTATGATCAATAAGGAATTACAATTATGTACTTGTAGTTTTAAAATATAAATGAGTCAAACTTTTAGAGTTGATAATTTTTTTTTATTTATTTTAAAAAAATATTTTTTAATCAATGCAGTGTGAATAAAGATTTAATTGTATTTCGAGTTAATATATGTAATTTTTTTGCGCTGAATCTTTGAATAGATTAACATTAGAAGGCATATTTCCCTTTATTAGACTAGGTAGTGAATTTTCCTTTTAATTTATCAGTTATTAGAAACGAAAAAATGATAGTTTGTAGTTAATAAATATTTCCTTTAGAACGACTTCGAAATCAAGATATTTTCAATAACTATTATGCACTATATGTTTGGCTGCATTAATGTGTTGTCAAGTTTCCTTCTCCTTCTAAAAAAAGTCTGAATGTAAAAAATCTTAATGAATCTGAATAAGATTATATGCATAAATAATTTAAAGTTTCAATAATATGAAATTTTTTAATTGCAATTTCAAGTAAATTCAAAATTTATTTTAGTCAGCCAACTCTCCAAGTAACCAAAGTTTTGATATTAATTTGAAGATATTATTGAAGAATAAATATACAAGAGTTAAAAAAACTACATTAAGTATGCAACCACAAACTACTTCATATTAAATAATAAAAATTAAATGTAGTTCTGTGAATACATGAAAGATATAGATAAATTTTGTATTAAATTATATGAAAAAATTATTTTTTTGTCTATTGAAAACTCTTATCAATGAAGCTTTCTTTTAATTATTCTGACCGAATTCACTATGTGTACAGTGTTTCTATTTAAAGCACGTAATTCGAAGAAACTTTTGCTTAAATTATAACAGCCCAAATGTTAAATGTATTATATTTTTCATTTACTCCTAACATAGATTTATAATCTCTAAATCAAATCAAATTTTTAATTCAGTATATTATATATATACTGATATATATTTATATATATAATTTGCATATATTTATAAAATTTATGCTTATAAAATTTAATTTTATAAAATTATTTATAGATTTTGCATTTATTAAATCACATTTAATTTATTACTTAAGCAAAAAGATTTGTTAATTATTCATTTTGTTAAAATTTTTACGAATGTACTCCTACTGTTATTTTAACTTGTCCTATTGTCAAGTACCTCTGTTTAAAATGTTAATCTGGTGTTCGAGACATGAAAATCACCATATTATACTGAATTATGACAAATGTTTGTTATTTCAAAAAAAATTGAGCTTGAACATTTAATTTTTCGTATAAAATTTTAATGTTTCTAGTTATTCAAACTATTTTAACTTATTTTATAACCAAATTTTACATATTCAAATATTTATTCCTCAAAAAAAAGAGAGAAGTTTAAGCCAATTGTTAGCACTTATAGTAATGGATTATTATAATATTGCCATTTCAAAAAAAGCAACAAACGTAGTCAAAATAATTTATCATGAAAAGAAATGGAGCCTGAATTTTATTTAAAATAAATGGTGTGTGGCCAAAGATGGCGACTCACTAAGCGTCATGTTATTTCTATTCCTAGTAAACAATATGATGATTCTTTATCAATTGGAAAGTGCGGAACAGTAGGGAAATTACAGACAATACTATTTCCTCTATTCGCTTATTATAGGAATAAATATATGTGAGGGATTTCTTCTTCTTGTGTCTGACCCTTTTTCCCGATCTTACTGGCGTCTTGAAGGTTTTGTCAAGCTCAAAGTGATAGTTAATTTAAAGTTCTAATCATAGGAGCTCCGTCTGCCGCACACAATCAACAGGTAGGGGTTTTTAACGCACCCCGCCTACACGGAGACTGTAATTGTCCGCTTAAAACAAACTAAGAACAGGTTTCAGTATAAAATAACACATCCTCGAGCGTTTGTCGGCTTTAACTGTACAATTTTCAGAAGCCGATGTGGATAATTTGCATTTTTTTAAAGAATGATTTCAAGTAAAGTCTAGCTTGGAAACTGATGACTAGTTGGAATAATTCTTGTTTTAATACTTTAAGATTATTTTTTGCATTTGAGCAATTTGCGATTTTTTTTTCCGGAGTATTTTAGTAGCTAAACATATTAAAATTAAGTAACAATTCTTCAGTATCACAGTCTATGTAAATAAAAACAGTTTCATAAATTAAAACTAAAAATATGCATTTAGTAAGCTCATATTTCAATGCTGATTAAAAATTAATATTTAAATATTTTTTTATAAAAATTATTTGTAAATAAAGAAATAGCTGTAAAAAAATTCTACAAAATATTTTTTAAAAAATACTATAACAAGGCAGT
Organism: Latrodectus geometricus; assembly: GCA_026290005.1. Lineage (NCBI taxonomy): Eukaryota > Metazoa > Arthropoda > Arachnida > Araneae > Theridiidae > Latrodectus > Latrodectus geometricus. Next base: position 26,190 of record JAPDSC010073383.1, on the reverse strand, counting down.
TTAAAGCAGTGATAATATCTCGCCCTTGTGAATTTAAACCTTCTTATGCTTTATTTTATTCATAATGAAGAAATCCATAAAATAGCACAATATTATTATATAAAACAATCCATTACTCTGCTTAGGTACATGCATTCTTTTTTTTTTTTTGATAGTAAGCATTAAAAAAAATTTTCTTCATATGCATGATTATATTTACTATTTTTAATCAAAATAATATATTTAATATTTTTAAATAAAAAATTATGAATTCCATTTTTATTTAATTAACATGGGTGTAATTTAATTAACATATTCTTACCTTATTTTGTTTAAAAAATGAATTTATTATTTGGAGAAATTATAAACTAAATGTAGTAATACTATTGAAAATATCAAACATAATAATGCTTGATCATCATAATTCTAGATAGGCTTTATTTTGAAAATTAAAAATAAAAATCTTAATATAAAACAATACAGCGCATCATTTGTTATTACATTAGTAAATAAGAAAGAGTTTATTTCACAATACAATGCACCCCTTTCATTTAGGCTTTGATATGTACTTTATTTTAAGGAAATTTATTGTTGTCGATATTTGTATATTTTTATGAAAGAATTGAAAGAAAAACCATGAAAATTAAATTAAAATTGAAATAATCAGTTTATGGTAAAATTGATTTCTTTCTGAATTATTATGTATTTATTGCAATTTATACATTAATGATCAATAAATACGTTTCTTTATTCTACTTAAAAAACTATTATATTGTATTCATTGTTGCTTTATCAGAAAACTAACACAAAGTTTCAAAATCAAGAGATCTATTAGTTCTTTATTTCTGTACACAGTAAATATTGCAAGATTTTTTAAAACCTAAAATTAGCTTTCTTAACTTTGAAATTAGTTAAAAATTAATAACATTTATTAAGCTTATAATATTACTCCTTTATTTGATTTCTTAAAAATTGTTTTAAATAATAGACTCTGGTAAAAAGTGAACTATGAAATATTTCAAAATATTTCAAGTGATTCCTTTTTTTTAATTTAGGTTTCATTTTTGGTGAACTTATGGTATTTTTTTATTTTTGGCAATTTTTCATTTATTTTTAAAATTGTATAAAAGGTAATAACATTTCAGTGGATTTTTGAATTTTCATGAACTTCTAAATTGTGTAAACTTGTATTTATTTATGAAAAACCAAATGCGCATTTTACAATCGTTAAAAAAATTATTAACTGTCTTTCATATGAAAATTATTTTTCATTCTTTAAATTTAACTTTAGTGACTTTACGCTTAGACTATTATACTTTGAAGGACAAAACATTCATTTTTATGTAGTAATTGTTTGTCTACTAATAGAACATTCAATAATATGATCTTATTGTTAAATAAATTGCGGCTTTTGTAAGGAAACTTATAATTAATTCAGAGTTTACAACACCTGCTTTCTTTATTGCATCACTTTAATATACACAATACAACAATCCGCTAAATAAGTCATTTTCCAACTTCTCACGTGACTCCTAAGAGCCAATTAACTAAACTTTTCCAAATCAATTTCGTCAGCAGTCTGATTCAACTCCACAATTAGCTCCTTGCAAACAAATTCATCGCATATTAACTCATAACAATACGTCTCCTTAAAAAATGTGTCCTTAATTTTATTTCTCTTTACATGTAATTGAAAACAATAATAATAAAATATCTGTAAACAACATATGATTCAATGATTCACTGTTAGAAAGCACCTTTAATTTAATTGAAAGAAAGATCAAAATGACACCATCTTTTCCAAGGCATTGGTCGTGGGACATTTTAAGGAAGATTTAAGTCATGTTTCCTTGAGTCAATGAACGAATCTAAAGAAGAAGTAATTGGATAATATCTGCTTTCCTCAGATGGAAACAAGCAATTATTAATAGCAAAGAGACTTAAAATGCATTCTTTTCACCGAACTAGACAAGCTTGGTTAGTCATGCACACAACTAAAGCAGTAATCTAACTTTAATATAATGTAAATTAAAACTTGGCAGGAAATACATTTAACATTTTATTCAATGAGTTACTTATTTATAAATAGTTAAAATATAATGCAACTAAAATATGTTAGTATTTCTCAAAATTATTCTATTTGAAGAAATTTAAGTATAATTAATTTGTAAAAAATATGATAGGTATGTAATATGTTGATGCTATTTTAAAACAAGACATTAGTAAATACATTAGTTGAAATACTCAAATAAAAAGCTGCTGTCCTGAGGAAGACTTGACATTCAATTCAAGTGCTGAAAAAATTGAAGAATTAATGAAATTGGAATTCTTCTATCCTTGAATTTAGAGATTCTTGAATATAGAAATATTTTAATTTGACGAGAATTAAAATAAACTCGACATTTATAAGCAAATTAGTTGAAATACTTAAAACAGTTTCTGTCCTGTATGAGACTTGAGATTCAATTCATGTACTGAAGCGATGACTAATTGATGAACTTAGATTCATCTATCTTTGGATCAAGATTATTAAATCCAGAAATTTTCAAATCTAAAGAATACATAATTATCTTTGCAATTCTTAAAGACTGAAATGGAAAGGTAATTAAGTTTCGTTGAAGGAAAAATTTGCAAAAACTGCAGAGAACACAATTTAAGAATCAAAGGTTTTAATTGATCATGCATGATTGGAAATCGTAATAATTCACAGTTATTGGAAAATAGAAGTAAATTTTAACTTTTATAATTAATGACGACAAGAAATTAATTATAATTTATATATATAAATAAATTAGTGCAGAACATATATATATATATATATATATATTATACATAAGCAATTTAGTGTGAAAATAATTTGCCTAGTACCTTTCTCACATATTTTCTGAATTATTTATTAAACTATTTTTATTCTAGTATGTAAATATGATAAATTATAACTATTCAAGTATCATATTTCTTAGGTTTTAATATTTTCTTCAAAAACTCTATTCTTTTATTTGCCTACGGTATCTTAAAATTACTTCATCTTAAAAGAAATGTATCTTAAATATTAAGACGGACTTCCGAGAGCAGCATTAAAAAAAATGAAATGTTGTCTTTTTTTCATTGTCTTTATGTGTCATTATATCATATTATTTGTTCTTATTAAAGAAAAAATTAATTGTATTTCATTATTTACGTTGTTACAAGATTAAGGGAATAAAAAAAATTCCAAGTAATATATGACAAAATTTACATTTTGAACAATAAATTTTTCATGTCATTATATTTAAAAATATTTAAATAATAATAGCCATACATTTTATTGCCTTAATTTCACATAAAGCCCTCAAAATGTTCTAAATTCCAAATTCTGCAGTTTAATGATTGGAATTTGAACTCGTTGATATAAGAATTTGATTACTTCTAATTCAATAAAGAATATCTGTCAGTCGAATGATCAATCGACAAATAAAGAGTAGATTCAATGAAGAATTCAATTAAAAATAGTTGCATTTGAATAAAAAAGTACATAATATTCTCATTGCACATTTTTCTCTCTCTTTTTCTTTCTCTCTCTTTCTTAAACTCTTTTTAACTTCCTCAAAAGCTTATAAATGTTTTTTATTTAAGTTATAACTTGTGAGTTAAAGTCAAAATTTTAAATTGAAATTAGAATTATTTGATTTTATTTTCAAATGTGAATTTTATAATAAAATGATAAATTTTAAAAATTTAATTCTTAATATCTTAAACTAAAATATTATTTCTATTAGATTCACAATTTTAACACAATGCGTTTGAAGAATGAATGAGCTAAAATCAAATTTGGAACAAAATGAAATAGTAAAAATATTAAATCAAAAATCTTTAGTTATTTTATTTTACTTTTGAAATCAAAATTTAAGAAATCAAAAATAAATAATTAGCACACATGACAGTTTTAAAGTGACGAAAATATTTTTATATTTATCAGTAATATTTAAATATTCTCAATTTAGAAATGTACTATGTACAGCTAAAATATTTATTTTTATTTTCAGTCACTAAAATTTCTAGAAAAAATTTTGTTTTTACCATTCAATCATATATAAGAAAATTTTATACTTTCAAATATCACTAGAATATACATATATATATATATTAATATTCTAAAATTAATTTTAAATTATTACATATTATATTTACAAAGAAATATACTATATAAATTATTTGTTTATATTTAACTATTTATTATTATTAAAATTTATGGTAGAAAATTTTTAATACAATTTTATCATTCAAACCTCAATAGTAAAATTTAATCTTTCAGCTATTATTGGTACATAAAAAAATTCGTTAAGAAACATTATATTTAGTCACCATTTAATTTATTCAGGTTAAGATATACTCATAAACAGTGCTTCTTAGTTAATAGTGTAGGGATTTATTTTCATTTTAAAAAATATGTATTTTTCTTTATCCACTGTTCTGTTTCCATTTCCATATTAATAAATTTTTCCTATTGATTTAAAACAAAACCTTCATATGGAAATGTTAAATAGATATTTTTTTGAAAAAATAAAATATATATACATATATGATTTAATCTAGAATTATAATTATTTTTATTTTTTCTCATTAAAATGATTAATGAGAAAAAATGAACTTAAATAAGCATAAAAACTTAGATAGATATAAATAGAATTTTATATATAAATAGAATAATATAATTAGCAATTTATTACTAAGATATATAATGGAAGGTAATTTTTTTTAATATGTCTCAAACACAAAATTTTATTTATTTCTTATTTTATTAAATATGATAAGTATTGAAACCTAAATTAATAAAAAAAATTATTCATTCATCATTCTAAACTAAATTTCTTTTTATTTCCCTATGAATTAAAAATTATCATTATAAATAATTTATTTCATTATGAAAAATAATAAAATTTTTCATTTTATCGTAAAAAGAATAAAATTTTAAGTGATCATATTGTTTTGTGTATTTTTAGATAGAGTATGCGCCAAATATTCCTTCAGAAAATTCTCCTACGGAAATCTTTGCATTTATATATTATAAAAAAGTATTATGTATTAAGCTATTTTTTTATAAAGCTTTCATGGTTGATGTAATAATATGTGAATGTGATAATATTTTAAACTTATTTATAAAATTTTATCAAATATTTTAGGCATACATTTAACAGCTGATCAGGTAGAAAGTCAATTCTTTTATATCTTTTTAACAATAGTCCTTTAAAAATATCACTCACTCTTCAGTTATATAAAGTAAAGAGCCATTTTAATTAAACAGCCACAAATTGATAATAAATTAATTAACTAAAGTCATCAATAATATATGAATATCTTCTGACCCATGTTAGTAAAACTGAGATATATTACTTATAATGAAATTAAAATATAATATTTAACTAACTCATAATTTGGTAAATAAAGAGTTAAGGAAGATCTATTAACCCAAATTGCTTATAAAAAGATTATTGCTTCATTCAAATTTGAAAAAAAAATACTTTTAAAGCATTAAATATTAAGGGTTATTGATTACTTTTTATGTTTATTTCTTTGAATTATTGAAAAAATCGAAAAATAAACATACAATTTTTGTAAAAAAGCTTTATACAATTTGATGTATAGTTTTAAATACTAGTTGAATTAAAATTTTGTATTGATTCGAATTCTCTCATAAAATGTTTCCTAGAAAAATAAATTTAAGTAAATTTTATGAATATGTGAATATGCTGAACAAAGGAGAAAAAAAGAGGGAAAAAAAAAAAACATGAAACTTTTATCACCATTTTCTAGTCCATGGCGTATGTTTTACAATGCTAATCTTTATATAAAATATTTATTTAAAATATCATTTTTTCGTATATATTAAGTGAGATTTCAAAATGTAAAAATATAAAACAAGTTTCATGAATAAAAATACAGTAAAATTTCAAAAATCAGAACTTTTATGAAAAAATTTGAATTTTTACATCAAACATAAATTTGCATTTCTCTGTGTTTATCGGGTGATGTCTAATTATTCATGGAATAAGCATCTTGTTTTGTGAGCATTCACGTCCCTTTTCATTGTAATCACCCCCTTCACATTTGACCTATTCTTCTGGGTCCATCATGTCTGAATAATCTCCGAAACGTGCTTTACCTTTCCGTCAGAGGGCGTGTGGATCAGCAGCAGTCCGTGACATATGACCACGTGATTGTCGGAATGCGAAGCGGACTCTCTTTTCTAATGACCGGAAGCGGGTGCGTGAGCGGATGTGTCTTTGGGTCATTTACATAGCACCTGTTCAGATAATATCGCACTTAATTGCTCCCCCTCCTCCGCGATCTTGTCCAAACTTCGGACAGCGATCGCCCAGAGTTGCGGTTCGCTGGGCATCCCCATCTTCTCACCCTTTCATTGTATCATGAAGTGTTGCAGGTTAAATAAAGATAGAATAAATATATTAAAAAATGTACTCTCTCATTAAAAACGATTTTATAATTTTAATTTTTTGAAAGCAATTTGATGAAATCTGAAACTGATATTGATCTAATAGCAAATATCTGATTTTAAAATTTATTAAAATCAGATATTTGCTATTTGTATTTAAATGTTTTGGAAATATGAAGACAAAAATTTCACTTTTGACCACCAATTATATAAAAAAGCTTTATTATTTTGATTTGTTTAATATTTAATTTCAAAAATTTTTGAAGACCAAACTTCATTTTTGGTGTTTATATTTAAAAAAGGAGTTAATTAATTACGATCAAATATAAAAGGGCTGAGTTGAATTACTTAAAATAAGGCTAATCTCTATTAAAATGCTCAAATGGGTTTATCGTGGCTGTGATGGTTGGATTAAGGCCTTCAAAATGGAAGAACCTAAATTCGATCCCACCTTTAGTAAGTAATTGATGCTTCGCTTATACCTTCAACAAACTCAGCTATTGTGATAGATGAGTGATGATGAACTCAGCTATTGTGATAGATGAGTTTTCTCGGTGAGCCTTCAATACAATACGTAATTCTGACTGGATCTTCCAGAAAGCAATATTGAAGAAAACGCCAACTTTTAAAAACTTTGCTATTTAGTATGCTGTCTTATGAAAGACTATTGTTATTTTATAATTCATATTGAGAATACTATATTATGCTTACTCATACATCTTGACGAAAATATGTTATCGATTTGATGAAAAAAAATCTTATCAATTATTAAATATTTTTAGCATGAAATCAAATGTATTACTTCACCCACCCAGACAGATATGCACTCAAAAGACAAAAACGCATTATCCCTCAACTGCTCCAACAACGGCTGATATCGAACCAGGTACCGTGCGTTTTCAAGAACTCTAATTTATCACTAGACCACGATAGGCCAATGTAGATGAAAGCTTACCATACATATGAAAGAAATGAACAGATTCTTAACATTATCGATGTTTATGAGCTAAAATCTAATTACTTTTAGTTACTAAAATTTGATTAACTTGTGAATTTGTGTTATTTTCAGACTTTTCTATTTTTTAATTTACTTTAATATGTTATATCATAAATGTATTTTATATTTAATATGACATTACATTACATTTAATTGCAATAACAAGTAACACTTTATTATATCTTAAAACTTTACTATTTATTTATATTTATTTTCTATAATTATTATATTATTACAAATGTTTAAATAAAGTCTATTTTAGAATAATAATGTTAATTATTATAAAAGCATTTTTTGCTTCTTTGCGAAAGATTCTTTAGTTACTTTTCCATATATTGTAAATAGAAATGAAATAAAATCATATCAATGTAATAAGATTAAGTGCCACAGCGTATCTTATTTAAATATAAAGATTCTTCATTAAATTTTACTTCGTGTTTTTAATTATTCAGCACCTGGTCTTAAGCATATACTTGATGATATAGTTTATTATAAATTATACAATGCTAAAAAGTTTATATTCATTAATTCTATTTCTGATTTTGTCAATAGTTGCTGCTGCTGCTTTTTTTTTTTTTTTTTAAATAATTTTGCAAAATATTTAAAGGTTTGCTCTCTAGATGAAAAATGAAACAATTTTAAAATAAATTAAAGAATTTTTCTCAAAGCCTAATTCTTGTGCTTCCAGCATTTCTTCCCTTTTATTTGATAGAAAGCTACAATGGACTAAATCCAAAAGAAATCTCACAGTTGTGATATCTGAACGAGCTTATACAAAGAGGATCCTAAAATTTACACATTTCTCGAGATTTATAACTTGCCGAGCCATATACAGCAATGTTGAGGAACAGTTTCCTCATTCTGGTATTAATGCAGATATCGTTCGAAGTAACTATTAATCCTGTGCTTGCACAATACCGAACACTTTTTGCAAACGATGAAACACACCGTTGCCATTTATCTTTCCATAATACTCCACTCTCTGTATGTGGCATACACCCCTGAAAGATAGCCCTCTCATGCTATTACAAGACTTCTCTACTCACGTGACCAACCCTAAGAAAATTCGATTCCTTTCCTTTAAGCCCTCTGTGGCGTTGCCGACTTAAAAAAGCCTATCTCCTACGGAGCCCCCTCCCCAACCTTTTAAAACCCATTTTTTACAGCCTTCTGTAGGTGCTACCCCTTTGAGGCTGTCATACATTTAATATGCTTAAGGTATTCCTCCCACGCACCTCCACCCCCTCCCAAAAGATCGTAATACATGTACTGGTATAAATCTCCAAAAGCTTGCGCTCTTTTGATACCTCGCTTCTAACTCTTTTTTTTCCTGCCCTTCCTATTTTTTTGTTCTATGCTTGCATTTAAGATATTTCTTCGTTATTTTTAACTGGCTACTGCGGCTTCTCTTTTGCATTTTTCTACAACACCCCCCCCCTCCCTCTCCCTGAGTTTCACCTTTTCTTTTAAATTTGCGCCAGTTGTAATTGGGAGGCGTGGCTTTGTGCCGGTATCTCATTTGCATTGGCGGCAGTGTGGATGCATTTCGGCTTCATTCCTCTGATGTTTGAAGAACTTTTTATTATTATTATGATTATGATTATTTTTTATATACATATATACATTTTTCCTTTTACTTCATCTTCAATACGTGAGCTTGAAGCTGTTGGGGTTAATTTTCCCGCTGAATTGTTCTGTAAACATTGAGAAGGAGAAATATGAGTTTTTGAAGTAATTTGGGAATACCAAAAAAGGGAAGGCAGTTTTGGTTGCATCTTTCGTTTTATTTATGCTTAAGAAAGCTATATTGACATTCTTTTTATTAAAATGAGCATTGATTTTTGTTTACTTAAATCAAAACAAGAATGCTGTAAATATACAGGAAGTGTACCAACATTTCTTCTCTCCTAGTAAAGTATACAGAAGTTTCATCATGATAATTGAAGGTTTGTTCATCAGAAACTGCAGGTTTCTGCATGAATAACTTTAAATTTATATATTTAACCTGACGTATGTGTGCTGATATATTTTGAATATTATTTACTTAAAGTTTGAAATATGAAAATATTTGGAATTTGTGGTATTGCTTTACTTATGAAGATTCGAATCTAATAATGTATTTAGTCATAATTTTTTTTAATGTTTGTATTCCTTTTATTAATTCAAAATTAATTAAGCACGTCATAAAAATAAATAATAAACTTTAAAAATGAATAATAATAACCTTTCATTTCATTTAACCATTTGAAAATAAAATGTACATAATTTGCCGTCTCAAATGTTGTTTCTTTAGGCAACTGCCAACCAGTTTCTTCTCATTAACCAACAAAACCAAAGAATTTAACATAATTTCCTCTTTATTGAGCGCAATGACTTATTTATTATGTGTGTGTAACAATGTGAAAGAAAACTGACTAACATTTCTTGAAAATCATTCAATTCAGACTGTTCGATGTTTTCAGTCTGATTTCTGTGATTTACATTTTTTTCCTACTATTTGAAGTTTTAATTATTTAAATATTTTTTATATAATTTAAATTGTAGAGGCACTTAAAAATCAAGCACAAATCAAAACTTG